>QWZN01000076.1:0-174334 GCA_003693225.1 Venturia aucupariae
CAATCCTCAGCTAGTTCTACCCCCCAATCCTAGTTCTACCTCCCCCCCCCCAATCCTCAGCACGGCGACACCATTACCATCCATCCTGTCGCCCACTCCAGTCCAGTCCCGTCCCGTCCCCGTCCAAGTCAAGTCTGCGCCACTCATACTAGACATGGGCCCCAGGCTGCGCAACGTTACAGGTCAAGCAAACTCGTGCTGACTCTCTCCGATCGACTTCGTATCCATCATCAGCTCTCTCCTCGTCAGAATCATTATGCCACCGAACCACCAAGCCACTACAACTGCACCTGCACGGCCGAACCCGCTCCTGAGTGGCTCGCTCAAGATTGCTCGTCACAACTCTTGCTTCTCGTTTCTGACGACCAGCATCCACAATCCCTGAACCTTCGACTTCTGTTCTGCTTCCCCACGGGACGCCTCTCTGTTTCGCTGCTCTTCGCCATCGCCAGTCAATCAAGCTTCTGCGAGTGCTGCTTGTTGATGCGCACTTCATCGGAGGAGGTGCAGCAGATTCACAACAATAATTCTTGGCAGCGCTTCACGGGGCCGAACCGTCTTCAATTCGTTAACGATTCGCTGGTCATACCTCTTCCCGTCTTGCCAGCGCCAGCTTGTGTCAAAGTCTTGCAGTAGCGGAACCTCCTCCGCGAGCCTCCGCGAGCTCACTACGACATGTCCTAACCTTCTCAGCACGTTCAAGTTGTTGTTTTGCGGGATGCGACCGTGTATGTTGCCCCGTTAGGCCCAAGGTCCAAGGTCCAAGACCCCATCCACAGGTTCCTGAATTATTCGACGTCTTGGGATGATGTTCCCTGCACATTACATATCGGTACGCCTCTTGTAGCGCTCACGAAGACTTGCAGCATCCATAACACTCCACACATTGACCAAAATTTCGCTGTTCATCTATATCATGCCCGTGCTGCACCTCTTTCGAAAGTGCTGAACGATCGCATTTGGTTGCATTTGGAAAATAGAGAGCTTGGCTTCATTTGCATCGATCGTGTTGGGCCACGATCAATTCCATATACCTGATTTGCAGAGCTTGGGAATCATGGATAGCCTTGTTGTTCGAAGCTACTAGGAGGTAGTAGCCTGGGAGGGATCCGGAGACTTGTTTTAGGCGAGTGCTGTACATATTCTCGCCTTCCGCTTACCAGCATAACAACGAGCTTGATGCCGGATGCTACGAGATCCTCTCATGAATTCAAGGTTAGCATGGTCTTTTCCGGCTCTTGCGCTCGCGGAAGGTTGAGCCTGATTCAGGTAGCCTCGTGTGCTCACGTGCTTGACGATCGCTCGGGTCATCGACAGCCGCTACAGGATGACTTCATTTCCAGCTTCACAGTACATCTTTTTAACTTTGCAACCACCTGCACCTCGCAATCTCATGCCGCCTATGGGCGCCTGTCCTCCACTTCCCGCTAATCGCAACCAACCCCAGAAGCGATCACATTTTGTTTCCTTGTCACTTTAGTCTACTGTATATGCAAAGCTCGAAACCTACCCTGACAGCTCACCGCGAACCATGTCCATTGCGTGTTCGGGATATGTGCCAGGCTCAAACACGATAATTCCTTAGGACAATGGTCGTGTTGGATTCCAGGCAAGCAAAGAAATGGAATCTCTCTCTACTTTTCAAAGCTTGGCCGTCATTCTAGGACCAATTCCTTTTCTCTAAACTTCAGTTGTATTGTCTGTCCCTTTCAAGTACAATTCCTTTTTCTTGGATCGTCATCGACGGTATTATGGCGAAGGAGAATAGCAAATTTACCAGAAATTCAGTATTATCATTCTCGAGCTGAAAAGATAAAATTGTTTTCAGTGCTATACCGTGCCATACTTGGTCCGTTGTTGCTGATTATAGTGCATCATTACCTACGATGAGGTTATCCATATCCACCGGAAAGGAATAGATTCTAGCACTTCTACCGATTATAGATCACCCACCGCCTATCTGTCTAACCTCAACCTCCAGCTTTTACCGTTCCTAAACGTTCAAGTCTGTGGAATTTCTATCCAAATAGTACGATATCTTCCGGCCCACGGCTCTCTTCGGCCTTGACTATATTCTTCACCATGATTTACCTTAAAGCTATCTTCATTACTCTTCCACATATCCATTCTCTAGTATCATGGGCAACGAATACTCCAAGCCCTCAAATCATCCTCAATATAATCATCAGCGATCTACCCAGATGTCGGATACAGCCCAAACTCTAGATACACATCCACAACCACCAGATCAGTATCAACATAGACAAATTCCCCCCTTCCCTTTTCCGAAAACAGACCGATCGTCAATTACAATTCCGCGGGTATCCTCTAATCCACTAACCCCCTCACAATTCGCCAAACATCCTCCATTCCTCCCCATGGCCCCTAGCCCCAAACTAAAAGAACAATCTACCTCACGACCAGCTTTCCAATCCAGCTATACAAAACCGCAGATCGGGTTCAAATCTACCAAACGGCAAAGACCAAGGTCGCGATTACCCCAGAAGCCGACGCCAACCTCTAAGAAAGCGATGGAAGATCTGGCTCCTACACTTCAAGATTTAAATCCCACACTTGACGGGATTCACGTGTGTGACCTGAGATTTCGAGATTCGGACTCCTTAATACTTTCTATACCGGCTCCTCCAACGCCTACCCCGGTTATTCGAGAGCCTGAGACAAACATGTTCTGGGCGTACGGGTTACCGCCGTGTCAGCGGAGACTTGATGGGTGGTTGGCGTCGGGACGAAGCGGACGAGGTATTCAGCAGTGGGTGCCGAAGACGGCGGTGTCATCAATGGTGCGGAGCGAAAGAGATGAAGGGACTTTTGAGGTGCGTGATAAGTTCAAGAGAAAGATTGAGGTCATTGATTTGGATTCTGACGATGGAAATGAGGTCCAGAAGGAGGGGGAAGAGGTGGTCTTGGTGATGGCTGGGTCGAAGAAGAAGGTTGAAGTTATTTCCTTGGGATCTGAGGATGGGAGTGAAGAGGCTGAGGCTGAGGCTAAGCCCATTCTCTCCTATCCTTCTGAAATCATCGAGGAAGAACAGGAATATGATGGAGATAAGAGATGGATAGGAGAAAAAGTAGAAGGGGAACATGGTGAAGATGAGTACCCGTACGACGAGGAGAGCGACCTAGAAGTGACTTCACAGGATCTTCGCAGTCCAGCTGTGGTGAAGTGGCTGGAGGGCGTCCGCAGAACCGATGGTGAAGTGATCGATATCAGCTCAGGTGAGCGCATCTCAGCATCCACACAAGATCCTCTAGAGCGACCACTAACCTTCAACTTAGACGATTCAGATACAGACTCGATACATCCACATTCCACCAGAAATATGTCGTCTGCTACTAGCCGCCAGCCTGGACCCATCAGGGCGGCTACATTGCTCAGAGCTTTCCAAGGAGAAAAATCTGTCTTGCTCCGGAATGGCGAGCCTTTCGTCTCAACTTCGACACAACAAGGAGGGTCCACCGAGGAGTTTAAAATCTTGGACTTCTCATCTCCATCACCGCCGCCATCACCCGGAATTCGACCGTGCAATACCATCCTAAGTGGATTCGGATACTCGCAGCCAGTCCTGGATTTCACAGATGACCTTCCACATTCTGTAATCAATCACAGAACACTTACCGGTCATCTCGTTCTTGGAGAAGACCAGCGAGGCCGTTCGGTTTCCAGGTCACTAGGACGAGTAGATCACAGTCCGAGCCCAAGTACGGCTTCATCATCGGATAATGCAAGCTCCCACCTTGACCGCTTTTCGGGTTCAGAATCTGAACACGATGAATCAAGATATCAGACGCTACCAAGCCATCAGCAAAATAAACTACCTCCGCCGCCTGTAGCCAGGAAACAGTGTGCTCCGCGCAGATTTCGTGTAAATTCTCAATATGGTGTTGCTTCTGACCAGAGGCTTGAAAACTCAATCCGCGGAGAGCCCCATGAGGCTCCTCCACTCAATGTTGTGCTGAAGCTGGACATGAGATTACTACAAAGACTCCCCTTTCAAGCACAAGCCGGGGAAACCAGAACTGAGGAGATACCAGAAAGGCTAGCGGATAAACATACACCTGCGATCAATCTAGGACCTCTGCCAGGACTGGGCAATAACATGTTGCAGAGCCGCAATCCAGGGAAGCGTCCTGTGGTGACAAGCACCCAAGAAGCGCAAGAAAGTGTTGTACAGAAAGTGGCGCGACCAGATGCAATGGAATTGAGCCCGGGATTGGGCAACAGTATCTTTATTGACAGAGTCCAAGCACCACAGAAACAATTCCGCGTATTGAAGGCCACCTCTGACGACCGAGATGTTAATCGGCAGGAACAAGACGCCGGGTTCGCTCAAAACAACCAGGTAGCGTCGCCTAAGGGTGCGTACATCGGGAAAGCTCGGCCAGATGTGACGAATTTTGCTCCGATCGAGGACGATACTAGCCTTCAAGGTGAAGAAGTGGAGCGAGAGCAAAATTTCCACGAGAGTATCGGCGGCCTACACGATCGTCCAAAGGTCTTTTCAGTGACTCAAATAGCAGCTAATTTCTCGAACATGTCCTCTCGTGCGCGGCTCTCTTGTGAGGAAGGTTGCTTCGAAACTTTCGGCAGAACTGACGAGCGTAATCAGCACCATCGACATGTGCACAAAAGCGGCATGTTCAAGTGCAAAACCCGTGGCTGTAATCAAGAGTTCTTTTGGAGGGAAGAATTGAAGACTCACAAAGCAACGCACGATCCAAGCGTAGCCAGCCATCCAAAGTCCGTCTTCTCTCCACCGTCCGCAACCACAGATGAAAGCACAGTCCTTGCCTGTTCAGACTGCGCGAATCTGTTTGCAAGCAAAGAGACTCTACAGAGGCATATAGTGGATTGCCACGAGAAGAGCCAAGCTGGACAAAGTGAGCCTGGAGCAAGCGTCAAAGATCCAAGAGTTCAGGAGCAGCCGCAACAGAAACTTGAAGAGAGAATCCCAGCACCGGGCTGTTCCCGCGAAGGTCCAACGCCCACGCTCACCAAAGGTGATGTCTGGACGTGCGTGTTTCCGGACTGTGGAGCTCGTCGTGGTAAACGCTGGAATCTTGAACAGCACTATCGGCTGGGCCATGATGTGCGGCTGTATAGGTGCAACAATGCCGAGTGCGAGGAAAAGTTCACGCATCAAAATAGGCAGAAAGAGCACAGTTTGACGTGTCGTAGCACCGGGGGGAGGGCATTTGAAGCTGTGAACTCACAACCACAAACTAACAAACCCTCTGAGCCTGTGAAGCTGTCGAGAGAGATGCCAGGCCTGCTGAATCCGAATGTCCTGCGTCCCATTTCAGGTTTCGACATTTATGGCGGATCCGGTGCAGCATTGTGGAATGGCGCTGAGCCTGCCCAGTCTGGTGTCAGTATCTCTGGCGAGAAAAGGAAGCGAATGAATGATGATTCTGGTAGCAAGATCGAGTCGGGGATGAAGGGAGACGATGATTATGACAGTGATGAGGAGCTGAAGTATCCTAGCATCAAAAGGAAGAGGCTTATGAGTAAGCGGGCTATGTAGACTGTATTGAATTAATCCTGTACATCAACCAAACCAATGAACGGCGCATTTATGTAAGGCAAGCGGCCCGGCTGAAGGTGTTCTTTGGAGTTTGGAGAGTCCCAATATCAAGTCGTCGTAGACAAGCCGTAGCTCCTTGGCTGACGCACGGGATCCTTAGATTGTGAGATTATTTGCCTGGAAGTGCAGGTGGCGCGGCTGGTGTTGGGCCAACGAGAGGCGTGAGATTGACTCGATACCAGTGGCTCTATCTATACCCACTGCTCACCTTCTCATCCCCAATCCTCCTCTCTCCATACATTCGCCCTCAGTCGCGGGGGACTTTCAAGCGATTCCCGTTCCCCTTCCGTTGTTGTTGCTCTGCGATCCCCTGAAACATCGCAGTCGTCTCAGCCTCTCCACGCTCCACTCCCGAAGCTTACATTACCAAGCTTCAACCTTCACCATGAACGGGGTCCATTCGGACAACACGGTGCCAGCGCAACCTCTAAACAACGTCGACAGTGTTGCCAACGGCCTCAATGGCAATGCTATCAAATCCGCCCAGCCCTACGCCTCTAATGGAGTCTCAGCCGCACCCGGCGCAACGCAGCAACAACCTATAGTTCCTACCTCGACTCAGAACGGAGACGTTGGAGTTGGACACGCGCCTCAAGTGCCTCGAAACCTTAATGAAGTCGAAGTCGTCTGCGGCCCCCTTCTCAATTATAGACGTATGAGTGGTGAAAAGACGGAAACACCAACATGGCACGGCTCTGTTCTGATTGTCGCGTCGCCAGGAGGACCAGCGCCAGAGCTTCAATTGGTGTGTGTAGGACCTGCGTATCCCAATAGCCCAGGAGGTCAACTCAATACCCAGCCTCGCACTTTCGGGAGCCAGAAGTTGTACGAAGATCCGGTCAAGGCCTTCTGGAGATTCACAATCAATCTGCCCATTCAAGCATTCGAAGCGAAGTGGGAGTACTCAATCAGTCCAGTCGCGGTCGGCAGCATCTCGAACAAAACCTTCGTTGTGCAATCAAAGTCGCAATCCATGCGTATCATGTTCCACTCCTGCAATGGATTCTCTGTTGGTACGGATGTCGACGCTTGGAGTGGTCCAGCCCTGTGGAATGATGTCTTACGTATGCATGGAGAACAGCCTTTCCACGTTATGATCGGTGGTGGTGACCAGATATACAACGACGGAGTTCGTGTTGACGGACCATTGAAGCCGTGGACAGACATCAGCAATCCTCACAAGAGAAGGGAGTTTCCATTTGGCGAGCAGATGCGCGCGGAGTGCGATGAGTACTACTTCAAGAACTATGTGCGATGGTACGGCCAGGAGCCTTTTAAGACTGCCAATTGCGCAATCCCACAGCTGAATATCTGGGACGATCATGACATTATCGATGGCTTCGGATCTTATACCGACAGATTTATGCGATGTGCTGTGTTCCGAGGCATTGGAGGAGTCGCCCACAAGTGAGCTTCGTGTCGCGCGCTCACTTGGACTTCGCTAACAATTACAGATACTACCTACTCTTCCAGCATCATCTTGCCCCTCCCAAATCCACCTTCACCACCGATGCGCCAAAGACGACACATGTCGACGGTGTCTCCACAGCCGCTGATCCTGCGCAATTGGCGCAATCATGGGTCTTGACTGGCGATGTGGAGGATCCATCATACATCATGGGCTCGAAGCCTGGTCCATACGTCGAAGAGCGCAGTCGTAACATGTATTGTCAGTTGGGAAAGCGTATGGCATTTGTCGGTCTTGATGCGCGTACAGAACGCACTAGGCATCAGGTCAACTACCCAGAGACTTATGACCTTCTCTTCGCACGCCTGGAGAAGGAGCTTGGCGCAAACCAGGACATCAAGCATTTGATTCTACTTCTCGGTGTGCCAATCGCTTATCCTCGTCTGCAGTGGCTGGAGAACATCTTCTCCAGTCCTCTTATTGCACCGCTTCGTATACTGAACAAGCGCTTTGGTTTTGGTGGCAACTTTTTCAACTCCTTCGATGGGCAGATCGATTTACTTGACGATCTTGATGATCATTACACTGCTCACCATCACAAGCGCGAGCGCAAAGTGTTCGTCGAACGTCTTCAGGCCCTTGCCAAGGCCCACTCTGTGCGCATTACCATCCTCGGTGGCGATGTCCATCTGGCGGCGATGGGACGTTTCTACTCCAATCCTAAATTGGGCATTCCAGTTGAGAGCGATTGGCGATATATGGCCAACATAATTTCTTCAGCCATCACAAACAAACCACCACCGACAGCTGTGGCAAACCTGCTAGCCAGGAGAAACAAAGTGCATCATTTGGATCACGAGACAGATGAAACGCTTCTCGAAATGTTCGACCGTGACCCAGGCATGCACAAGGAAGAGGTCAAGGAGCGCACCAAGACTGGAGAGAAAGGACCAGGCAAGAAGAGTGCAGACAGCAATCATGCCACGATGCCTAGCCGCAACTATGCCATCATTGCCGAATCGCGTGACTGGAGCGGTCCTGTTCCATCGCCCGTACAACACCACGGTGCCTCATCGACCACCAGTGGCAATGGTGCTGGTCTTGCTCCAACAGATGCCGCTGCTTCCGCTCAAGTGGATGGCGCAGCCCACTCCGGGCCCGGTGTCGATGAGGATGTGGGCTTCAAGATCCCGTCGAACCCTAGATTACCACTTCACCGTGGTGAAGAGCACGCAGGTACACTTCACCCAGCTGCCAGCGGGCTCAAGAGGACTGGACTTGGTGGTGAGCATGGCCTCGACGTCACCATTCGAGTCGAGATCTCCAACAAGGATCGTGAGGGAAATACTGAAGGGTACGGGCTGACCATTCCTGGGCTGGACTGCAAACAATATGCTGCTCAAGGCTCGGCTTGGTAGTATACGTGCGTCAAAATTCGGGGAAACTGCGAATAAGTGTATAACGGAGAAAGATCGCTGGGCTTCTGGTTATGTTTGTTTCATTTATACCCCTGGAGGAGCTGCCGTGTCACGTAATGTGAGGTCGTTCAAGGTTTTGTATGAGTAGGTCATTGACATTTCCCTTTGTCTCATTTCGTAATAGGTAACACAATCCGAACTGGAATTCCGCTATCGTTTACTGGTGTCCGGTTGCCGGAATTGTGGCGAGAGGGAACATTTACTCGAAGCTTTTTCGCATCTTCCAGCTGCGCATCTCCATTCCAGTAAGAAAATCCGAAATTGGACGTGTCCGGCTGTCAATCTTCCTGAGGTCTTGATGACTAGATACCCCCGGATTACTGAATAAGACGATTCCGCGGTTCCTACCATTCCAAATTCTCTCCCTTACTGTGGGCCGAATCGGGCAATTCCAGATCGGACCCTTCGATGCTCTTAACTTCCGATGCGTTCTCCCTTGCTTGTGGCACCTCTCACTGGCACGTGTAGTGAGTATTTCACGTGGAGTCTAATTAGCAACCGCCATCTGATGCATTCCAAGAGCTTCCAGAACATCTCAACATCGTCATTAGCCCTTTGGCAAACCACCTCGTTTCCTCAACTCTTACATTTTACAAAGATAACCAACTATCTCGATATATCCAACATCCATTCCTCCAACGCGAGAATAATTTAGGTAAAGATCAGACGAATCCTGAAGCAGACCTCTTTGATCTGTACCTGAATATGTTGATTTGGAATTTCACCAGCGATATGTCGTTAGCTCTCATTCCTCGAGTCTTTGCGTGTATGTCTGCTCCATCTTCACAACTGGGCCATGATCATCAGAAACACCGTGTGGTATGACTCAATTCGCGTAGTACTTTTCTTTCGTGACGCGGAGAATCTTCGTAGTGATTATGAGTTCTGACGATAGTCAATCACTAATACGGTATAGTCCGTACAGAATCCTAGCACATGGTGTTTGTGACCAGTCTACCAATGCACTTTCCTTAAAAGGTAATAACCTCTTCCTATCAAAATGAGGTTTAGCTGAACGTCCGTGATGTATCGCTGACAGATACCTACCACCCTTCCATTCCACGCTGTGTCTTATTGCTATGCAATGCAACGTAATGTCACCTTGCTACAAAATCTAATATGGCCTTGCATTGAATTGTAACTATTCTCCACTGCAATACAATCCATTCACAAGCAATGGCAGCCCCTTGTATCACCCACATTCAGCTGCCCTTCAGCCTTCCAGCCGCTCACATGACAGTCCTCTCTTTGATAAAGCATATATTTGACCACTGGTTGTACTACCTATCGAAACTTTCAAAGCAACACACTCGTGGTCGACAACATGTCCACCTTTACCTCCAGCATGCTTGAGGCTCCAGACTTCATTATGAAAGCATTCTTTGCTCAGCCTTCTAGTTCCATGGAATCGAACAAATCTCAGCTAGCAATTGCGGCCCCTACCGCACCTGTACACTTGCTATCTCAATCGTCTAGCAAGTTTCCTGGCTATGGCGTCCTCACAGCAGACACACCCATCGTTGTCGTCAAAGCCTTGGTAGTTAGTATTTCCTACCCAAAGCTCTACTACCCTCAATCTAACAACATGCACAGTTCGGTGCACTTGCAGCCTTCGCAGCAGTCTGCTACTCCGAATTCCTATACCAAGGCACATCCTACCTCTACCGCCAGGGCAAAATCCAACGTTACTACCCGCTCCCCACCAAACGCTACGCCTTCACAGCTGGCATGAACGCGTTCTCCTTCATCGTTCCATCAGCCTTGTACACCTTGACGGCGCAGAAAGATATGACCTATTCATGGTCTTTCAACCCTATCAGTCTTTTTGCTCATATACTTATTTACATGGTTATTCACGATGTCTATTTTTACCTTGTGCATACTACTTTCCATAAAACGAGGTGGTTGTACGAGTTTTTCCACGCTATGCACCATGAGCTTGTTTATGCTATGAATGTTTTTCATGTATGTCATAAATCTCTCCTGGACATGAAATACGATCCATACTAATACAATTTCCAGACGGGATTCGCAGAAGTATCCGAAAACTTCATACAAGTCGGTTTACCATGGCTATTCTGGACAGCCATGGCCGGATCCAATATCTGGAATTGGATACTCCCGCTTTCCATCACCCTCTTCACGACGCTACTCGGTCACTCCGGGTACAGAATGGATTGGCGCTTTATGATGTTCCATCCGCTTGTTCTTCCCATTGTTCTTGTTAGTGGGAAATACATGTTGACGCCTGGTGATCATCAAGTTCAGTAAGTCATATATGGCCAATCACCATTTTCTTTTCCAAACCCCAACCCTATCAACTGACTCAAATCAACCAGCCACACCTACCGCCGCTACAACTTCGGCCTCTTCTGGCGCATCATGGACTCTCAAGGCGGCACCTACAAAAAACCCACCATGCGGGCTCACGACTATACATATTGGACGAAATGGGCGGCCATGAATGCGGATGGGTCTGAGGAATCCAAGAAATGGATGGGCAGACATCCAGTTGAGTTTGCGGAGGTGGCTTGGGGGTTGTAAGATGAGAATTTATGTCTAGTGGGTTGAGTTTGTTGGGGAGGTTTTGAGTGTGGAGGGATTGTTCAATACGACGAGGAGGATTTCATTTGTTTATTTGAAGAGGCGTATGGATCATTATTTCGGGGAGTCCTGTTGCATACATTGAAATTGACGGAAACGATGTGTAGAGTTATATAGGCATATCCTCTTTTCGGAATCATTGTATCATCCATTCGGTCATGTCGTTGTTGAACATTGATTTAACATCAACTCCTCCTCCCATTAGCATTTCCACTCCTACATTTCTTATCCCCTATCCTAAAAATCGATAATCCTCCAGCATCTTCAATTCCTCGCAAATCCACTTGATTCCATCACAACCAGCCAATGCATTCCCGTATACTTATTCATCCACAATTTGCCCCTCCCCACCTGTGTAGCACGACAGAAACCCCACATGACCAATAAAACAAGGATCGTAATGCTCCGCGAGGCGATGGGCGCGAAAAGGAAATTACCGTACCATACTCGGCTAGCTTGAGGATTATTACTAGGTAGCCGACATGGCGTGGTATAACTCGAAAGGAACTAGTTAGATGCCGCAGAGATCTTCCCGCCACACCTCGACACCAACGGCATCGTCTTCTCTCAGAGATGAGGATGGAGGCTGGAGCTTATTTCTCACCCGGACCTCCCTTCCAAAGCTTCCATTCCACCTGTGCACCGGGGCTTCTCTTTGGGCCAGCGTCAGTTTTACGAGGTCAGCAACGTTTGCTGACCGGTACCGGTGTCGAGAGAGTTGCATTTTCCCCTGCGTTAACCGTTGTGGTAACAAGAACTGAACCAATGGCAGTGTTGACCATGTCCAGAACGTTGAACAAACAGATTCTTCATCTCGAGCCGTATCCTACAGCATGGAGGCTTGTACGCTTGCCATGCTGCCTCCGATCTCTCACGTTACCCAGCACTCATAACATCCTCATCGTCTATACGCTCCCAGGAAAGACAATGGGAGGCTCCGGGCGTGAGGTACCTGCATGAGGACTGCTAAGCGAGTGATCAAGCTCAGGCTAGTCTTCTAGCGGAGTTGCCAATTCACGCCATCAAATTTAATCGCCTTCGATCTCTCTCTCTCCCACCTTCTTACCCCTGAGAACACTCGACAAGACACCACATTCCAGCCCTTTGAACCGCTGATCGTCGTTGACTGTTCGATTTGACATCTGCTTCATAAAATCAAAGCTTATACTTGACCTGCACGCCGCCCAGTACAAACAACTTTGCAATGCCGTCGCTCTTCCGTCTCGGAGCCTCTACTGGTGGCGGCCTTACTTCGTATTATCTTTCTCCAATGGCGCCAAAAGAGACACTGGGCTGAGCGAGCGAGCGAAAAAGAAAGAGCGCGATGTATGAGCCAGTAGTGGTTGTCTCTCCTGTGGCTTTCCGTGTCTAAACTTATCCCTCCCTCGCTGACACCTGAGCCAGTTTCTATTGTTTATCGTCTACATATCTACCTTTTAGTCTCTTCCCTTTTTCTTCCAGCAACCGTCACTCATTCTTGTCACTCCATTGCAGCTCGCTGCGTCCTGTCGTTAATCGAACCACCAGTCCTTCCTTTGTTCTTAATTCTAACTAATCTTGCTGTTTGTACTTTTATTGATTTCATCAACCATCCCGCATTTCCATCATCATGAAGTTCACGACCATTGCTCTAAGTGCTATGCTGAGCGCTTCCACCATGGCCTACCCAGGCATGGGTGGTGATGCTGGCGCCTTCCATAAGCGCATCGCCGAAGTTTCTACCAAGGAGAAGAGAAATTTACCACCAAGTCTCGACAGCGCTACATCCCAGGTTGCACAAGACATCAAAGATTGTTTGAGCACCGCTACTTCTTGCGAAGCATCTGATACTCAAAAGGTACGGCCGCTGGTGTCAATTCTCAAATAAATTTTGACCATATTTTAGACCTACGTTGCCCCAGCTCTTGGTAGCAGGGAGTGTGCTGCTGACCAATGCTGCGTCTGGGATTATGTTACATCCGACCTGGTGGCCATCTTCAAGGACTGTGACGGACAATGCACAGAAGCAGCTCGTCAATCTATCCGTCTTGGATTCCACGATGCCGGTGCCTGGTCCCTTGCCAGTGGCTTCGGCGGTGCTGATGGATCTATGTTGATCAGCGGTGACGAAAAGGATCGCGTCGAGAACAATGGTTTGCAGGAGATTGTCGCCACATTACAGACAATGTGGGGCAAATACAAGGGTAATGGTGTTGGTGCTGCTGATCTCGTGCAACACGCTGCTATCGTTGCGTAAGTCTTTCGAACAATGTGTAACCCATATCAATGCTAACAAGTCTACCATAGCACCGTTGTCTGCCCTCTTGGGCCCCGTACCAGGGCTTTTGTTGGCCGTAAAGATGGAGATGGATCTTCTCCAGACGGACTATTACCGGATGTCCACTCTGATGCCGATACTCTTATTAAGCTATTCGAAGACAAGACAATTTCAGCTTTCGATCTCGTCGCATTGGTCGGTGCCCATTCCACCTCCGAGCAGGACATTGTTGACGCCAACTTCGCTGGCGCGCCACAAGACAGCACGCCAGGTGTTTGGGATGTTGCTTTCTACTCCGAGACTCCAGATCCAAACGCGCCATCTGCTATCTTCAAGTTCCCATCTGATCAGGCTCTTGCTGTTGACCCAAGGACTAAGCCCTCCTTCGATTTCTTTGGCCAGAACGCGAACGGTCAGGCTGCTTGGAACGATGACTTCGCTCGTGCCTATGTCCGCCTCTCTCTTCTCGGTGTGCCAAACATTGACGACCTCGTTGAATGCACCAGTATGTTTCCCGATCTCATGACAACGTGATATGATGCTAACCGAAACTCACAGAAGTCATGCCATCCCAGATCGGCAGCTTTGTCATTGCCCCGAACTCCTGCAATGCTGGCAATAATACTTCTTCGGTATCTTCCTCTGCATCCTCTTCTTCCACCGCCTCCTCGTCCGTCACCCCAAGCAGCTCTGCTTCAGGCATTCCATACCCAAGCAGCAACGCCACTGGAATCCACAGCCACCCGACATACACGACTTCCTCCACCAAGTACTACTCCACCTCTGCCAAGACGACATCATATGTTACCAAGTATACGACTTCCACAAAGACGGCCACCAAGACGCACACCATCACTAACAATGGCTCTGTCACCAAGTCTTACGAGACCTACTCCACAACCACCGTCTGCCCTGTCATCCCGACAAGAGTCCTCACCTACAAGCCAACCGTCACCATTACAAAGACCGTCCCCAAGGGTTTCTTCGCCGGTCCCAATGGCGAAAGCTATGTATTCAAGCCAGTCATCACCGCCGGCCCATCCTACAGCTTGGCCTACGCATCTTGCAAGCCAAAGACCGTCTACACCACGGTTACCGTGTACTAGATCTGCGCTTCTGTTTTGGAAAAGGCTTGGCTAGAAGGAGATGCCTACGGATCGGCTCCAGAGCGTATTGTAAATAAAGGAAGAGGATGAATTTTTGTAATGTGGAGGGATACCCCTTTCTCTTTTGTTCCCTTGATGTATTTTAGCGTGCTGCGATGTACTTTTTTGGTTTTGTATACGTATATATGAATATATATAGTTCTTGTAATGCGCTTCTTGTATAGAAGGTGTGAATATCAGCCTCATCATTTGCCTCCATATTCTTAATCTATTGGTGGCTTTTTGTAGGGTAAATATGTCGAATCTAATTAATTGCTAGATCTCTTTTCGGGATGCTAACTTTCACTTTCAACTGATTTACAAGATACATCCATCTCAGATAAATAAATACTAGGTAATAGGTACCTCCATATACAAGTTATCCTCTCACAAGTCATCATCAGCGAAATTTGGGGGGGGGGGATTTTCACCCTATTCTCTCGGCACGTAAAACTATTTGTTCATGTGAGTACAGGTAGTCCACATCATGTAATGGCAGGCACACGTTTGAGTATGTACATTTAGGTACGTACAAAGACAACCTTGGAAGCGAGAGAATGGAACGAGATGCCCAAACTGGATAGACAAGGGGGCTGGCTGTTCTCTCGGGCGCAATTTGCTTCTTTGAGCTATTGCTGTTGCTTGGGGTCCCACATTTCTCTTCAGGGTGCATAACACCTCCCGTCTCTTCGCGCCCACAGACCTACCCCGCTATTGATGTCGAGAGAGACCCTTCAAAGCTCCTTGACCTTTCAGCCACACACCTAATTGTCGTGATCCTTCCCTGGCCCTGCATAGACCTGATCCTAACGAACCTGTCCCTGTCCCTGGTAATGCAGACATGCTCAGCCTCCACGCTCAAAAGCCGGGCAATGGTTGCTCATGTAATCATTAGCCCATTGACTCTCCTCAAGTAATGCACCATGTCTTCCAAGCCTACCATGCGGAACACTGCAAGAACGCTCTCATGAAAGCCTGCGCGAAAAACTCCTGCATGGCAAGATAGTGAAACAATATTCCACCTAGTACAGCCACATGCCAGATATTGTGACTGCCACCCACGTAATCAAACATGCCAGGAGACCACTTCTCGGGAAGCTTCATGGCGTACAACAGAGCTCCAGTCAAATAGACTGCTATCGACTTGAAGATAGGCGCGTAAAAAAACAGTGCCCAAGAAGGTCCGCGAGTCACCATGACCTGCAATGCTGGCAAAATTCCGGTTGAAGCGAGAGTGACGTAGAAACCGACACGAGCCCAGGCCATATCACGGCGGTTGAACGTTGGGTGCCAGGGAAGGATTGTACCTCCGATACCCAGTAACGCTGTAAGCGTCATCCAAAAGTAACGCGACTTGGGTTCGCAGTAGAATGCTGTGTATTCTGTCGTCATGATTGAGGCTGCTACGAGAACGGAGATGCCAGTGTAGTCCACACAGGCAAAGCGTTCCATGAGGTCCTTTTCGGCGATAGAATTGAAAGTATGCCACATGCAACTGCACACCAAACATTTGCAAGCAGCGAAGAAGAAGAGCCCAGCGATAAAGACGTCGGCCTTGGTGGCGATGGTGAAGTGATGGCTCATGGGATAAAAGTAAAACGCTATGCTGAGTACGATGAAGAGACCGATAAGGTGAGACCAAATGTTGAAGGACTCATTGGATGGAGTGAAGACGGAGTGGACGCATGCGAGTTTGGTCTCATGGAATCGATAGCCACGCAGTATGTGAGGGTTTATTTTCCATGGTTCAGGTAGTTCGTGGTAGCGGATGAGACCTTGCTTCTTTGCCATGGCGAGGGCGGCCTCGATTGCAATTTCCATCTTCTCTGCGGTTCGCCACGCTCGGTCCACGCCTCCTTCCATGACGCCTTTTGCATATTCCACTGTCGAGCCAGCTCTTTTGTGTTGACGGTCCACGAAATCGTGGAGTGTACTGGTGAGGCCGGCGTCGCGCATGACTTGAGCTCTGGCCTCCAAATCCGACAAGAATGATTCCATGAGCTTTACGCCCTCGGAAACTTGCTGCTCCAATGTCTCTTTCCGTGCCAGGGCATCATTGTATCGCTCGTCCAAGGTCTCCACCAAAACCGCCGCTCTTCGCTTGCCGGCATCGAGAACATCGTCACGGACCCGAGCGCAAGCATCCCGGACTGCGTGTAGCGTCGACCATGCACGTTCTATACTGACATCCAGATCAATCTGACCATAGGCTTCGAGGAAGTCGAGACGTCGGTTCAATTCGGCGAGGAAACGGTCGACCTGTCGGAAACGTCAACATTGGCAGATTGGAAAGCGGGAGGACGGGAAAAGTGTACCATGAGATGGATGTTGTCTGGCTCCACAGCCCATGGCA
This sequence comes from Venturia aucupariae, assembly GCA_003693225.1. Taxonomy (NCBI): domain Eukaryota; kingdom Fungi; phylum Ascomycota; class Dothideomycetes; order Venturiales; family Venturiaceae; genus Venturia; species Venturia aucupariae. Next base: position 16,849 of record QWZN01000076.1, read on the forward strand.
TAGGATGGTATGAGGAGTGTCTTCGCCGGCGCATGCTATCTGCCGGCCTCGCCTGCATGCCGGACGTTGCGCCCATGACTGGCTCCTCGTGCGTCTCCATCAGAAGGGCGGCTGTACAGCTCATCATGGTGAATTGGGTAGAACAGCTGTAGCTATGAGCAAAGAAGGCATTCAGATGCTGAGCATTGGCGTTGTCACGGGTGATTTTCCGCCGCTATATTGAGGGTGGTCGCGTCCGGAAAGGGCAAAGGCGGAGGTGTTTTTATTATTGCTGTATCAGCTATGGGCCGAGTCTTCTAAGTAGAGTAGCAGGAAAACGGATTATTTAGGAGAGTCTTTGTGCAGTTACGGCGGAGGTAGGGACTGTGCTGGTAGGAACAATCCATGGAATATATTATAGGTTTAACGCGAGAAATGGTTGGGACATGGAGATGGGGATGACGCTGTAGTCGCAAAATGGCTCGCTAACAAAAGTGCTTTTAAGCCCCCCACCGACGATCCGGCGGCGAATAACAGTAGGTATTTACGCATAGTCGAGTACTGTGGTAGCTTGGGTATTAAAGGTTAATTCTCGGCTCGATAACACCCCTGTTATCTCCCACCCCAACGTAGGATTATAAATACAAAACTTACTTCTTTAGAAAGAGAAAAGCGAGGAGAATAAGATCCTTTTCTTCCGATAAAAAAATATTGAGGTTACGTTAAGTTATACGTAGAAGAGAACTTATCGCACGGATCAAGACAGGGGTTGCAATTAACCTTTATTCCCCAAGCTACCACAGTATACACGAATCACTCAGCTCGCCCTGAACATGTGATGGAGACTACTTAATAGTACAGAGTAGTCGTCTCCAGGCCCTCACAGTCCTGTATCATACCAGGTTTACGGAGATACCAAGGTACTACCCACCTCATAGAACCGTACAGTAGGAATACCAACCTCTGGCTGGCCCGTGTCGAACCACGTTCTACTCTTTTACACTGCTGTTTCTCACATGGATTCTGAACCCACATGCAAGGCGGTCAGCCATACCAAAAGACGTTGAGAAGACCGAGTCATCTGTGCCATCCCGAGCATCGCTGTATCCATGCAGGTGTGGAGGAACATGACAAGGTGTACGGAACGGCCCCGGGTGCTTTGCTCTGAAGTTAATTGACCTCTTTCACGAGCCTCACTACTCACGACTTACTCCCCCATCGCCGCGGCTAGAATTTGTTGGGCTACCTCATCAATTTGAATTCTGGCATGACAAGCAACAGTTTCAAGTCTTATGGCCTCCTGTACTGCGTTCGGAATACGCCTTTACCATTTCCTCACGAAGCCATCGCATGCACACAAACCCAAGTGACCGCTTTACCGTTCGCAAATCTTGAACCCATAGAGAAGAATGGGGCTGGCTTCTGTACGCGATCTTCCTGGTCCTCTTTCGTATTCTTCAATCCCTCGTATTCGGAAGCCGACATCCATCCTTGGTGGAACGCGCAGAGCTGCCTTTGGTCCTGTGATATGTGAGCGCCAGAAACATACCGCTATCGCCAGTTCTCGACCTTCTTCGCCTATCGAATCAAGTTGGCCATCTTTTGGGGCCGATGTCATCGATAGGACAACCACACTGGCACCAAATACCCAGTTGTAGATCGATGGTAGATGTCCCTCGCAAATTCTTGAGTCTCGTAGGATGGTGACAAAGCCGCCGGGTTCCTCAAATATCTTTCTTGGCAACAGCTCGGTAAGTTCAGTGAAAATCAAGATTGAGTCCATTAAATAGAATATCGGAATTCATTCTAGTAAAGGTCCCCGCTATCTCTTGTCAATTGAATCTTCAGGTTTTTGTACATTCGATACTGAAATCGTGTTCTCTCATCCAACGAATTCGAATGCAACTTTGCGCCCTCGTCGCTAATTTCAACATCTGGATTGAATTTCTTTCAAGACACCTAACAGTAGTATACCCAGTCCTCTCCACTGTTATCGGTCGATCGAGAGGGTACAATAAATGTTGATACCGATGTGAGGATCTCTAACGAGAATAGGCTTGTGATGGGCGGCGCACATTGATCTCTCTGAAGGAGCTAGACTACTAAGGTTGGTCTTACGGTTAGGAATGTAAAGTAGATAATGATAAAGAGGATAATAGAAGCCTAGTAATAAAGGTAGTCTCTTATCGACCGGAATAATCGAACGTGGTGGGTTTTCTGTAGCGTAACAACCAAGGGAAGAACCCGAATTACTGAAGCTACCGTGCGACGGCCCTTTGTAAACGCCCCGAACTCACGATGCAATCAAGAGTACATTGATTTTCGATACTGCTCCCTTGCTAAAATACGCCGCCTCGAATCTTCTATTTACTTCGCTTAGCTTTTTATCTGTTCTCTCTTTCGTTTTCTTTCTTTGTATGGAGGCACGCACATTTGAATAATTGCGGAATCTGCAATTGAGGTTTTCTTTATCCACGCTGCCACTACTAGATAGTTATCTCGGATCTTTGACTTCTAAGCTCGCAATCTACTGTTACAGCCTCGTGTCACATATCCGGTTTCGGCAACAAAATTCGATACCACGTCAAAGGTGGGGAAGCATCGTACACTCCAAGCACCAAACATCAACTCTTCCTTTCTTTCAAAGGCTACAAAAATCAAGCCGGAAAACGTCAAATTCTACACAATACCCCAAAAAATCTACAGCAGAAATGGTAATTGTTAACCGATATCACTTCAAATCCACCCCCCTTATCCCCAATTCTCCCCACCCTCTCCTCCACTACCCCGGGATCTTGTCAGCAAAATTCTTGGAATCCTCTCACATTGCCCCGAAAATCTACACACTCTTCAAATCCAACGGCTGGAACACCCAATGGATCTTCCGTTACGGCCCAACACAAGAATCACACTACCACTCCAGATCCCACGAATGCATGGCAGTCCTCTCCGGCACCGCTACCATTCGCTTCGGAGCCGCTGATCTGACAAAGGATTTGCAGGAATCGACGTGGGAGGGGGCTCATGAAGAAGGGGGAGTTGAGATTGAGGCAAAGGAGGGAGATGTTTTTCTGATTCCCGCTGGGCTGGCGCATAAGACGTTCAATACTTTACCAGCGAGGGATTTCGCTTTGCTGACGCCGGGTGAGGGGACGGGTGTTGTAGTTGGGGAGGAAGAGGGGGTGGAAGATGTGCTGGGGAAGGTGAGGTTGGAGGGGTACTGTATGATGGGGGCTTACCCGGAGGGTGGGCAATGGGACTTTGCTACTGGTGGCGAGGATAACGGGGATCGTGAACGTGTTTGGGGGACTGTGAGGCCGGAGAGGGATCCTGTGCTAGGAGCAAGTGAGGAGGGGTTATGTGGGCTTTGGAAGGAGGTGGATATGAGGAGGTTTGAGAAGGGTGAAGATAAGGGAGATAGGAGTAAAAGTGGGTCAAAAGCGGAGTCGATAGATGCAAATGCGAAACTTTGAAAGATGATTGAGGAATTGGTGCTAAGTACGGGACATCAGATCTAGCGTCTGGCAAGCAAATCAGTAAGTGCTATTTCTCATGTCCAAAGTCTCCAGTCATCGGGATTCATCGCCTACTGTGTTATCGAATAGATTCCAAGATTATATCGTCGTAAGGATAGTTTTTTGATAAAGGTCCTGCCTTCACTATATCCGTATGTAGGTAGTTACGGATATTCTATGCCGTACGAAAGCGATTCGTCAAGTCGAAGGTTCGGCCCTGCAATATCTTTCGGGAATGTATGGGTCCTCTTCCTCAGGCCCATATAGAACTACAAGCTTTGGTTAGAATATTATAGGCTCTGTATCCGACTACCACGCATTTCATGGACCAAGCCCAGCTGAATATTCAGCACGTATAGACCCACGAACAAGCTTCTCCATCTCCTTAGTTTTCCTCTCTATACTCTTCCTCTTCTCCCAAATATCGGCCTTCTCTATTTCGCAAAGGGCTCAAAGCGACGAACGTGGTATTGTGCTATGGTGTAGTGCTGCAATCTTCGTCGAGCCGTTTCGAGGTGTTGGCAAGGCTGAGGATAAGGCTATCAGCATTTCTTAGGGCTCATGTGGCGTGCCCACTATATTGGCCCCGGCTCACCTGGGAGGTAGCCTGAGTATACCCGCCTTCCACCATCTGCCTACCTACTTCACTATTCAACAATGCGATGTAGTCACACCAACGCCTCGCAACATGGCTCTCAAACGCACAGCGTCCTTCAACGACGACTCCACCAAAATCTACACATCTCAACCCATCCACGACCGCGAATCCATCTTCGTCGCATTCTACAGTCCTCACCCTGGCCTTCCTCCAAAAGAGCTACAGCAGATAAACGAAGGGAAAACAGCCTCGCATCGCATCCTCGCCTGGCGCACACCCTCCAAGCAACGTACTCTAGCGCCTACGACCAAGATCCTCTGTGATAGTGGCCACGATGACGACGGCGAGCAGTGGGCGGGTAAGAGATTAGAAAATGTCATGACGGAAATGGATGTTATGGGTACGATTTGTGTTGCGAGGTGGTATGGGGGCGTTATGCTTGGACCTGTGAGGTTCAAGCATATTGAGGATGTGGCGAGGGAGGCTGTTAAGGTGTGGAGGGAAGAGCAGGGAGGGAAGAGACAGCGTGTGGATGAGCCCGTTGCTTTGGGGAGGCAGGGGAGTCAGCCTGAGACGATGAGACCGGAGGAGTTGAAGAGAAGGAAGGAGGATTTGGTGAGGACACTGGCAAGGAGGGATGAGAGTGTCGTTACCTTAAGGACCTTGCTGGATGCGAAGAAGGCGGAGCTGGCTTCTGTAACGAAGGTCTCTTCGACAGCGGCGACGACGGCGGCTTCGCCTTCACGGAAGATCAATTATGAGGGTATGCCTTTTGCGCGTCTTCAAGCGCTGGAGAATGCGCGGGATGCTACCATACAATTCCTGTTGAAACAGATTGACAAAGCGGAGGAGGATCAGAAAGAGGCGGCTGAGAAGAAGAAAGAGCATGATACGGTTGCAAATGCTCAGGACCAAGAAGAGATTGAAGAAGCTTGGTCGGAGCTTGCAGCCCCAATGGAAGAAAAGCGGTCCATATCTGCAGAACAAAGGCAAGGTGAGCTGATCGCTTCAATGGCACAAGAGGCTGTTGAGCAGGATCGAAAGATCATTGCATCGAAGGCATTATGATTTGTCGTCTGGACTTTTTATGGATACTCCAGATCATCTCTGTTTCCTGGGCCTTCTTCAACTGCGAACGCTCTCACATGCTCGGCTCCATCCCTTCTTCGCCCCTTGGTCCCATGGTTCGCACGAGCTGTGAAGTTCCTCCGTTCGTCCTCTACTCCTCGCCTATACGATATGCTAGTACCATGGAGCATGTCAAGAAGATAAGCGGCAGAGATACAGTCCAATATTTTCAGAACTCTCTCCTTTCACGCGGGATTGCTCCTCCCATGCTGAACAGGCGGCACTAAAGGCGAGTAGGGTGTAAACCAGAAGAAAGACATTACCAAGCATACTGATTGTCACGAGCCCAATGCCTTTTGTTCTTTCACCGTTTTTCTCTGGACTTCTGATTTCATGGGTGCGAGAGATATCGAGGACTGTACATTCTGGGACGTACTTGAGGCCTCGACCTCGCATGAACCGGGACAGATATCCGAGATTCGGATAACCGTACTTGGTAAGTTGTGCAACCTCTTCCTCTTAGCGCCCTCTCTATCTGCTGTGGGTAGACGTCTCGAATGTTTCTAGATCTGGGGCTTTCATGGAGGTAACAATGGCGGAATAAGCGTTAGTGGCAGCGTGTGATCTAGCTCCCGCTGGGAACACACATATCTTGCGCTAGCTCGGAGCTTTCCGACAGTGAGTCTCGGTCAGAAGAAACTGACACCCATCAAATGCACTCACGAGAACTTCGCGGGTCTTTGTTCAAGTTTTTTCACCTCATATGCATGGCTTTGTGTACTCGGCTGCAGGATCAGACTAGCACTTCTTTGATGCTCAATGTTTACAACTCGTGGCACTCTGGCTCGTCGTTTGGTAAGAGAGATCATGCAACTGGAAGTTGTTATTGCATACGAATGCAAGCCGGTAGCATCAGCTTGGCTCTCTCCTAGTGACAAGATTATTCCGAGCGGCCTGCAATTGGCAAACGGATGCAAGACAGAGTGCCACACCATCAATTTCCTTCTGCTTGAATGAGGCTGTCGCTGAGGGTGAAATGATTGACTTCTTGGATGGGTTGCGAGATCAGACAATGGTATTTATCTAGATCACGCGACATCTTTTCGTCCGGCAATTCACAGCAATAGCAAGAGGCCGCGACGATTCCTGCAATCCTTACTACTTGCTCACCTTATTGAGCAATTATTATATCTCATCAGAGTTAAAATTTCTGGGTCCTGTGCCCTCGCAAGATGTCTAACCATCCAGGCCATCACCCAGAATAATACTCGACTTACTATGTCTACCACCAATAACCCAGAAACATATGTGATGAAAATGACCAGATTGTCACGCTCCGCCGCAACGGCAACCTAACGAGGCTGCGCAAGGTCAATAGCAGCACGAAGGCATATAACAAGTATCTGGAGATCCGTGGTGACTTAATCTTCTCGAATGTCTTACGCATCACTCTTAGAAAATCAAATCACAGAATGCAAGAAAACAAGGACCTGTCAGCACATGGCGCTATGAAAGAGAGAACGAGGAAGTCTTGACGTCCTCGTTGTACTAGAGCCACAATTTGGAAGGGAATTTCTGTGATGATATTTGATGCTCCATCGGTCGATTTTGCTATCTGTATATTGCTAGTTTCATCGTTTGTTTTGGTTCCTTGATTGTTCAATCAGCAATTGGAAGCGATTGATAATAATTTGGAGAGCAAAAGTATCAAACACCGATGTCTTTTGGCTTTGAAGTTGTGTTCCACATCAATTTCTTCTGTCGACGCTTAGTCCTAAAGTAAAGGCTGGTAGTATTCGATATCGTTTGCCTATCGATTCGTGATTTGCAAGTTCAATTGGAATCAATAGTTATAGCCACCATCATCAATTATCACACAAAGGCAATTGAGTAGAATTTGGGGAATTTGATTAGCTATTTTTCTTCATCGAGTCAGTTGATTACAAATCACGTTGGTGCATTACTCAGAGCTCCGCCGGTCTTTCAATTTCCGTCCATCATTCTCTCCCGTCATCACAAAACACCAGACGGGATTTATCATCGATCCATCGGGTCATTATCCGCAGGTTGATGCTCCCAACCAAGATCCCCAGGAAAGACGGTTTGACTTCAATTGATGCTCGAAGCGATTCGAAGAGACAGCCGCGTACCACCCGCGAATGAAAGCGTGGTGTTTTCGTGCACATATTTACCCTCAGCCATCCCTCACTTCTCCAAGACTATGTAAATCACGCGAAGGGCTTCCTCGAGTTCGAAGCGGCGTTCCTAGATTATTGCGGAGCCCGTAGAAGCTGACGGAGCCTCATGAAGATCGCTGCAGACCCCACCCGATGTCGTGATCTCGAGCATTTCCGCATTTGTAATCGACTTCATGATTACCTACTTTGGCGGCTAGTTTTGGTCCGACGTGTAATTGATATTGAAGTTCCGCTTTCAGTCTTTTTTCGACCACACACTTGCTGACCATTCATCTCAAACCACCAAGCGCAGGTTACATCAACAAGCTCACAATGAACAAACGAATTCGTGGAGACGGCAGGAATGGTGTTTCAAGCGGAGCGAATGGATTCAAGAAAGCAAAAACAGAGGCCAGTCCAGAAGAATCGACGTCCTCGAAACAACTTCATCTTACTGCCTTCATGAGACCCGTATCTCTACATACCGGAGCTTGGAGATACCCAGGAAGCTATCCGGACGCAAACTTCAATCTGGTTCACATCAAATCGTTCATCAAGAAGCTCGAGGACGCCAAATTCGATGCATTTTTCATGGCAGACCATCTCGCCGTACTAAATATGCCGACCGAGGCTCTCAAAAGAAGCCACACCACAACGTCGTTTGAACCCTTCACTCTGCTTTCAGCCTTGTCTCAAGTCACCGAGAAGATTGGCCTTGCAGCAACAGCCTCTACAACATACGACGAGCCATATCACATCGCTCGACGCTTCGCGTCGCTCGATCATATCAGCAATGGACGAGCAGCATGGAACGTTGTCACGACGAGCAATCCAGAGTCTTCCAAAAACTTCAGCCAGGACGAGCACATGCAACACAGTGATCGATACAAGCGTGCCCGTGAGTTCTACGATGTTGTCACTGGACTTTGGGATAGTTTTGCCGATGACGCATTTGTGAGCGACCGCGAGTCTGGTATATATCTCGACCCAGAAAAGATGCATACCTTGAATCACAAAGGCGATGAACTATCGGTAAAAGGACCACTCAATATTGCAAGACCCGTTCAAGGCTGGCCTGTGATTATCCAAGCCGGCCAGTCCGAACCAGGGAAACAACTTGCAGCAGAGACAGCAGAGGCCGTGTTCTGCTCACCAAAAGACATCACTGCTGCGAAGGAGCTCTACGATGATATCAAAGGACGTGCAGAAGCGGCGGGCCGCGACAGAAATCACCTCAAAATTCTTCCAGGGGCCTTCATTGTCGTGGGTGACACCGTCGAACAGGCCCAAGAGAAGCGTCTCAGACTCGATAGCCTGGTTCATTACGATAGCGCTATCTCTTCACTTTCCATCATGTTCGGTGCAGACGTATCTGGATATGACCCAGATGGGGCTCTTCCGACAGATCTGCCAGAGACCAATGCGAGCAAGACTGGTCGCGCAGCAGTAGAACAATTAGCCAAGGACGAGGGCTTGACGATCCGGCAACTCGCACAACGTTTTGGTGGATACGCTGGTCTTGCCTTCGTTGGGACTCCTGAGAGTATCGCTGATGACATGCAGAAGTGGTTGGAAGTAGGAGCATGTGATGGATTCACTATTACGCTACCATATCTTCCACAAGGGTTGGACGATGTTACTGATCGGTTGGTGCCGGAACTGCAACGGCGTGGAATCTTTAGAAAAGACTATGAGGGAAACACTTTAAGAGAACATCTTGGGCTTCCGAGGCCGGTAAACCAGTTCTTTGGATGATGAGAATTGGTCGTTTTGCGGTATGGTTGGTCAAAGTAGAGCGCAAGGCTAAGATCCTGTTCGTGAAAAAATTCTAAAAGATAGTTAATTGGTAAATTTAAACGTAATAGAATGGGGATCTAAGGATACACTGATGGACGAATGATTGTGAGCTCTTTCTCCTCTTTATTCGACTCCAGCTCAAGACCGCAGCTCAGGCCAACCACCTTGAGATAGTTCTACCATTGCCTCAAAAACTCTTTTTCATACCTCATAACCGTATTCTCCAGATTCCATTGCCGCCATTCTGACCGCTGATGAACTAGAATCCATAAACTCACCAGCAGAATATCATTGCTCATGGTCTCTTAGTACTACTTCACCTCAGGATTCTTTACTGTACCCTATTGACCCTTATAGCCAATGTCGAGCACCTGAATCACAATCCCTTACAATTCCTCCAACCATCGGTAATCTCCATCCTCATTTCTATCATCTTCCCGTTCGTATCCATAATGATAATGGGGATCAAAGGGAGGGAAATCGTCCTTACAAAGTCTCGTATGCGCTAGAGCCTTGATCAGAAACACATTCGGTAGCTCCTAGTGCCTATGAATGCCGGCGACAACGTCATGATACAGGCTCATAGTGTCCCAGGCACGCGCCGCTCGATCGGCTAACCAATCCTTCATCGGAGATCTCTTCGACAGTATTTCTTACACAGTCAGGATGGTGCTTGTCTCCCAAACTTTCGAGGCCCTTGACTAGAGTATCCAAGACGTCTTTGCGTATTTGTGGGATATCGTATTCGTCGGCAAACAAATAGATGACGAGTAACTCGCCCCGACTTTGAGGTTATACTTCTTGTTATAAACGATGCTGAGGGGGGCGTCTGAATGTATTTCCCACGTGCCGTTATAGGAGAGCTCGACCATCTCGTTCCTCAATTCTCGATTGTCGAGCTCGGAATTGAGGAAGCGGTATCGTTGTCCGTTACAATCGAGTAGACGACGGTTTTCGAGCCACCGCACGCGTAAATATCGATGATTCCGAGATCAAGGTCTTCGACGTGGAGAATTCTGGATGCTTTGCTCCGCATTTATTTTTCCTCTAGAGAACTCTCAAAGACAGAAGTTGTGCCAGAGAGGAATTGCTCACAGAGGTGCCATGATATAGATGTCGAGAATGAAGACTGTTTCCCCAAAGTCTGCTCGTACGAAGGCCGTATTGGATTCTTCTACTCTTCCCAGTAGTTACTATGATATACCTCTGTTCTGAGAAACTGATCTTATTAGCTACAATCTAAGGAGAAGCTTTGACGAAGATGGTAATTCTTTACCAAAGCTTTAATCTACAGCTTCGGATTCTAGGTTAACGAACTTCGGATTCCATGCGTTAGCCTGGATGATCTGGTGAGGGAATATCATGAGAAGTTGCCTCGGACGAACGACCAGGCCGGCTCCAGAGATACCAATGTCTTCAATTGGTACGCCGTCGCTAGTTCAACTTGCTCGTTTCGTTCCTGTCGAGACTGGCACGTAGCTGGTGGGGTGTAGGTACATATGACTTGAAACACCTTCCACTGTCAAGATCAGGCAAAGGCTCATGAGGTGATTGCCAGTGGTGGATAAAAAAGAGATGGAGGTGGACGAACCACGTTGTACCAAGATAGGAATAGAATCAAGCACGGGTCCCATCCATCTTCGACCGCGAGTCATCCTCATCTCATCTCACTTCATCAATATCGAACTGATATCACCATAATAACTTCCCTCTATATTCACTTACAGCTAGATTGAGACTTCCTATTATTGGGCGCCTGGACTCCCATCTGCCCATTTTGCGACACAATGCGAATCCGCTGGATTTTATCGTGCTTCCACGGCGGGGGAACAAGACAAGATGGCTTTTGGATGTAATTTTGCAACCAAAATGCCATACGTCGCTGAAGTTTGTGATAGTGATGCGATATTGTTATGCGGTATTTTGTGAGGTAGTTCTCTGGAAGATCTGGGTCACGCATGCTTTCGCTCCCCTGCACTTCACCCTCAAACCTCAATTTAACATGCCCCTGTTTGTAGTGTGCATACCCCATGTTCTCCTGGGATTTGCGATGTTGGTGAAGGCAGCTGGCACGCAATGGCTAGTGACCAGCTCAGGAAACAAATTTAGTGAGTTAGTATCTATGAAGAAAGAACGGTTCAAGAAAACGCTCTGTTGCCGGCTGTTTTGACATGATACATTGCTTAAAAGTACATTAAAAGCAAGAAAAAAGATGGACTGCTTGGCTACAACGGAGTTTCCCATCGCCACTTATTCCCTGCCAGAACGCCATGGCCGAAGTATCCCCAAATTCCTTTTCTCCCCAGGTCAAACCCCCATCCATCTACAAGAGTCCAGCGATAGCCAAACCAGCACCAGCAATGGCACCCAAACCCATGAGTGGAGCGGCGGTTGGTTGAGCAGCTCCGGCCTTGGAAGCAGCGGATGCGGCGGCGGATGATTTGGCGCCAGAGACACTAGCAGCGACACTGGATGCGGCGGATGATAGAGAGGAAGCGGCCGACTTTGTGGCGCTGGCGAAGGCAGAGGTAGCGCTGCTGTGAATGGAGCCCGCTTGCGAAGTGGCACTGCTGTACACGGAGCCTGCGATGCTAGTAGCGTTCAATGAGCCGGTCATGGTCATAGAGGGCGTCTCGTTTGGGCCGTGGGCAGCGACTAAGACTGGGAGAATGAGGAGTGCGAAGCGCATGGTGAGGATGTCTACCAAACGTTAGGAGGTGCTAGTATCTCACTACTATGATAGTTACTTACTTGTTGGTTAAATGTTAAGTGATTAAATGATTGTGGTGATGGAAATGTGGTATTCGTACTTGGAAAGCTGGAGGAGAAGTTTTGGGGTGGATGCGAATGAACATATAAACAATCTAGGAAGACGTCCAAAGTTAAGCTTGGTCAGGGAATTAGGAACAAGGAACAAGGAACAGAGCGGAATACACAGCAGATGCGGAGAGGGCTTCGAGGGAGATATTAATTAACTGCTGGTTTGAACTCAAAACAGTGAGCGAAGATTATTACTCCTTGACAACGGTGCGGGACAACGCGGTCATGATTAATTGGTTTCCACTGTAAAAGGCAGGATCACGGACTGATATGTTCGCGCGACTGACGCGCTTTGGTTAGTCATTTGACAAGGAAACTCTGAGGTTCTTGGACGTGGTAGGTTGATCGTGGTAAGCAATTTCATACAAGCATGCAGCTCTCGAACGTGTGTGGTTCAAATGAGGCTGCTGAGTAGTATCCAATCTACGGCTCGTTGTAGTCCGGCAGGGGTTGTTCCCAGGAAGAACGAACCCGTGTTGTATTCTCCTTGTCAAAGAGCCAGGCATGTTGCTGGCATGTTGCTTGCTGGCTGACTGAACCTGAATATATTTCATACTCGACGCCACATGGCGCAAAGTGTGGCTGGAGTTTGGTCCGCATTGACTCCGATTTTCGGTTCGAGCCAAGGACCAAGAGATCTCTTGCCCATGCTTTGGCCAGGCTTAAGATCCCATCTTAAGATCCGTCCTGCTTCTTTTCTTTGCCAATCCGTAACTCCATGCTCTTATCACTGCTTCCGACTTCATCGCCAGAATCCATGGGTCTCGCTGATCCTTGCTTACACAGTACACCTATTCTGAGCTGCGACAAAGGTTGAAACTACAAGTTGTGGGTACCATCTCATCGGATCTTGTATATCAATCAGCTCTCCGTCCGGGATCCGAAATTACCGAGCGCTATCTTCGGGTCATCAGATGTTGCTGAATATCAATTGGTATGCACGTGGGAGCTGGCTTCTCAAGACTTGGGATTCGTCCCTCCATCGGCCATTACGATTCTCTTATTTCAACATCTTTCCCATGTCTATGTGTCAGCATCTTCCGTCTGCTCCGCCGACCGCTCCGCCCAGTGTATAGGCGGATCAGCTCTCCGCTCTCTTCCTGTACTCCAAGGCGAATATAAGGTAAATATATCTTGCTATAGCAAACAGTGCACACTGACGTAGCTGAAGCTAGCCCAATACACGAGTAGCTTGCCTAACAAAGCAGGGCCGAATACGTCCTCCCGCCGGGCCAGGTTTAGTCTGGTTGGTCACTACTCTGAGCTCAAGCAGTTAGACGTCAGACCTTGAAGGGCGGGAAATAGGAGGATCCGAAGGCCATGAAAGTCAAGACTTTCCACCACTTGTATATGAGGGCCTCTACTTAAGATCTCCAATTATACATCCCCGGATCCGGAAGAGCAACGATCCCATTCACGATGGCTATTCGCAAAACTATCCAATCCCAGCCTTTCCTGATAGGGATTTTATCTGTGGTTGTGATCGTCTTGGTGGCAGACAATATTACGTGGGTCAGGACCTTTGGCGCCTAGAAAAGCGCCACACGTATCGTTTACAATGTGACAATGAACCTTACCGAGGTTATTTAAAGCGCTGACATCGCTGCTCTACCTCTCAACCTATACTTGGCGATTTTCTACCTCATACTTGCGGTAGGAGTATGCGGACTTTTCGATGCGGTATTGATCTTAGCGACGATGTGCTAGAAGAGGATAAAGTCAGCAGAGATACAAGTTGAGACCGGTAAGGTAAGCCATTTCAATCCACACCCCAGGTTCACGACACAGCTGAGCAGTTTCTCTATGTGGAGAATGATTCAGTTGGTGGAGAAGGCGGAGTTAGTATTAATGATAATGCATATAACAAGCGATGTTCATGTTTAGAGATAATCCAGGTTTTTCAACAGACCTTCATCGCATGTGCCAATACTTTATGTCGTGTGTCGTATCTCGGCACGATGCCGCTGACGGGAGCTGGCACTCATTTCAAAGCAACTAAATATCGATGAGAAATACAGGCAACACATAGGCAATACTGCCTTTGCTGACCACAAGCAGAAGTGAAGGCGCAGACGGAGGTGACTCGAGGGTTATCATTGACGGTGGGTTATAATGTGATGGGTATGTTTACATGCGGCTTCAGAGTCGTTCCAAGACCCGGAGACGAAGATGGTGGTGAGTTCCGGGAAGAGCTGAAGTCGTTCAATTCCGTGGGGGATTGTTTCAAGAAGAAGGCTCAATCATTGAAATAACCAAACGCCATAGTCAAAACACGAATTCACTTCACCTCATACCAAATAGAAGTGGGAAAAATGTCCTCTCAAAGTTAGTCCACTGAGCCAAATCTCGGGCAAAGCGGGTCTGAACCATCAAGAGGGTGACTCCACCCTCTACTCTTCACTGTGACCCCGACAGACGCCTCCGAAGAGACCGTGGTTCCAACAGTGCGTCCTCGTAGATGGGCGATGGTGAGTGTTTATTCTAGCGCGCGGTTACGGAACCTGGGAATGAATCGCGTCAACCTATTGATTTCCATTTCGCGGAGAGACCCCCTTGCGAGGATTCATTCTTTGAAAGGAGGATTGAGAGATTTTGGGTGAATTGTGTATCTCCAGCGCTATTAATGCATTCACGAGAGTGATGGTGATTGTTTGGAGGTTGCGGACGCGATGGGTTGTTAGGCAGAGCTCGGTGAAATTTTTACCGAAGCTAGCTGATGGATCACGTGATGTCAGTCAGCACTCGATTCAATTTCCGAGCCACCGACATCCTCTGATCTGAATGGGTTCGTTCGATTCCGTGCTGGCAAAAGAATATGCATATATCTTCTGTGATTGTGCGAATGTGTTTTTGTCGCGCAAAATAGGAGCTCGGCTGACTTCGGAGAAGTATCCCCCTCGTCGGATTGTCAGCGCCGTTGTTACTACTTCAATCATTCAACACCTCCAGATATCATATTCCTACTAAATTGCTGATCAAGGACTGCGTAATCTTGATTCATAACTCCTTCGCTGGTCCTTATGGTCAAGCTACTCACTTCAGCTTTGGTCATACCAGGCGAGAGCCGAAGATGTTCGATTCAGCGTCATGATTTTTAGTTACTTGATAGCTGGTCATATGTCACTCCACGAGGAGCGAGGATCGTTACGGACTCTCGCGAGGAATCCACGTCGCTTCTAGCATCGCGATCATTTCAACGGCGTGACAAAAGCATGCCAAAGCGACGTGTCCTTACTTAAATACTTTCTAGGCAAACATTTTCTATCCTCTCGACTCTCAAACATCCAAATACCTTACATCGCAGATCAAATTTCCAGACAACAAGATGGCTCCCTCGCAGATAGTTCCTTCATGGACGGAAGATGAGGCACGAAACCTTCCACCCAAAACCCTCATCAAAGGCATCTTGTCGAAAAGTCACTCTATCAAAATATCAGACGGCTCGCGCACTTTAAACGAAGAACATTACAGACAAATCGGCCAAGGCCAGTGCGGCACCATCTACGCCATTCAGGATAGGCGTGTGCGTAAAGATCTGGAAACTGCTGTACTCAAGCTAGCAAATCATTTAGGCAAGGTTAGCGAGATAAGAAACGACCATGAGAAGCACGTTTCAGTGGCAGAGGCCTTTCATAGATTTTCGAGCCTTTTAAAAGTTGGGAGCGGTATTGATGTACCAGACGTTCTATCCAATCCCCTAGAACCGGATTCGACTTGGTTTTGGGGTCCTGAGGGGACCACCCAAAGTCATATACTGGGTTCAACAAAACATGGATTTTTCTCGTCTCGAATTTACCCTATCCCCAAGGTCGTTCGAGCTGCATTGTGCAAAGTCTATGCACCTCGCATCTTCCAAGAAGAGGACATTAAACAGAAATTCCTCGATGAAGAGAAGCAAACAGATTGCCTCGTTCGTGTCTATTTAGGCAGGCGGTTAGCAAAAGGAGAGAAGCGACCGCTCTCTAACGAGAACTTCACACTTCGGAACTTTCCTCTTCACGTCAATGAGATTGAAGACCTTGGTCTAGACACTCACCTCTACGCTAGAATCATGGCCCGCTCACTTGCCTTGCTTCACTGGGCCGCGCGAAACGATGCCAACGATGTCGAGTTCATTCTCGGTACTACCGCATCATCTGCCTCGTCTTGTATACAGAACATTGGCGACGACTTAGAGGTAGGAATGTGGTTACTCGACTTCAATCAATGCCAGAAGTTGGACGAGGATCTGGACAAGAGGATCAAGCAACTGGTTGGAGGATTCTTCTGGAACGATCCGTATTACCCACGACCTGATTCAGAAGGCAACAAAAATGATGTGGCATTGTGGACGACCTTCAAGGAAACGTATCTAGAGGTCGGCGAAGCCATACTCCACGGTACCCGTGAGGAGGATCATCCAGCTAGCTTCATCGCTGCCGTTGAGATGGAAGGACAGAACAGGAGTCAGAGTGCTTTCGCAACAGCAGGAAAAAACAGAAGTCGAAGTAAATTTGGAAGTTTGCTTGATTGGAGCTGGTTTGGTTGGTGAAAGAGGAAGAATATCCAGCTGAAATCCTCACTACCATCGAGAAGGGACAGAAGTCGGAGTGCTTCTACAAGCTTGTTTGGTAGATGGAGTACGTGATCGTGATCAAGGAGTGAATGGGAGGATCATGTAATCGTACACAATATATAATCTGGATCAATTCTGTCCACATTGGACATCTACATCAACCGCTTGTTGCGATATTGGGGCACTCGCCAATACCTAGTGGGATGACCCTTACTGTGCCCAACCTTCGCGCCTCTCCATTCGCAACCGCGTCAACTTGCATCATTCGTGCAGTCTTCAATCAAAGGTGCCATCCGGACTTGATTAATTAATTAAGGAGCTATCTGCGACTTTCAAGCATTACCCGTCCATAATAGATCGACATCTCTCTCCTCCAGTCACGAACTCACGCCTGGAATCATCAGATTCATTGCTCGCCTTGCCGATAACACGTTCAAAGAACCGACCATCAGTATCTTGATATAGATATCACCAAGTCCCTGGACGATTCAAGTCGAGTATGGATGGAAACTTATCCTACATTGAGTGAATTCGATTCGTTGACTGATTTCGTCTCACCCAGTTTTGACTTTTTAGATGAGGAAGATATTGTAAACACATCACGAAACTCATTGACTAGGTTGCGAGCCTTTGTCCTTTCCTCTTCTTTTTCCATCATTCAAACTCCCATCATGCGTCCAACATTTGCCATGATCACGCAACATATAACCATCATGCGTCAAATCACAATGGCTATTATTACGGCTTTCTGCGGTCAACATCTCTCTCGTATCGAAGCAATACTCAAAATCCGGACCGCTCATACTTCAAGCTTACGACGGGTTTAGAACTTCAAACTACAATACGGACTTCTCAAAAAGTTCACTAACAACGATGGATCCCTTCCTCAACCTTCCAACAGAGCTCACAACTGGACTACTCACGTCACTAGCACGCGACGAACTCACCCCGGCACATACTACAGGACTAGTAGACCTTCCAACACAAAGAGCAGCGTCCTTCCTCACCCTTCCAAGCGAGCTGCGACAGCAAATACTCAAAATCACGTTTGAAGAATGTATTCCCAAGGATCTGGCTCAAAACCTGTTCACTATTGACATTGAAGCTGATTATTCCTACATTACCGATGCCAAGCGAGCAGAGACAGGACGTCGCACTTTGGAGATCAGAAGACAGCTTGTTGATCTTACGAAGGCATGCCCGGCAGCGGCTTCCGATTCCATCCATTGCGCCATCTACGCCAGAAAGAGATACCTGGAACTCTTCGAGATCACCATGCAGATCTGGAAAATACTTAAAGCAGAACGAGGGAATACGCTGACACTCGGAAACTTGTCTCGGTTTGTCAAGACTGACGGACTACTTACGTCTATCCATGATGTTCCGAGGATCAAAGAACGCTTCCGATTGTACCACTAGCTGGAGAGCCTGGTGTTATAGGTAGAATCCGGGGTCATTTCAACTGCTTAGTTGTTGAGAGAGCCTTCAAAGAATCTTTGTTTTCATCTGCATCATGCCGGGTTTGCCAAGCACCGATTTTTACTTTCGACTCGGATATCTCCTGTACACGATATGGCTTAGAGCAGAGTTTGAGCTTTGATGTTACGCGAGAATCTATGCTTCTAGATCTTTTACAAGTAATGGTTGAATAAGTGGTGATAAGACGGTCGAGTCAAAGGAAATTGGAACAGCTAGATAGACTCTCGCCCAAGGTCCTAAAAGCAGAGCCTTGCCCTTTCCAATCACTGCTTCTCCATGTCTATCGAGATATCTCTACCCTCGATCGATCGTAGCTATTCCCTCGCTTCTAATCAGCGGAAGAGCCTTGCTCACTCCCAAGTTTAGCCCTGTCACGTTTCACAACGCCCAATCGCACCGAATACGCCATTCTAATTTCTTCTCCGCCCGTTGCCCAACAACCAACTCTCTTCCTGCTACGTATTCCCATGTCCAGCGTCCCTGCCACGGCGCAATCACAGTTGCAATGTTCCATTCTTATAACGCTCTATAAGTGACTTTTCTGCACTCTACGCACGAGTCATGAAGCTGGGCCCTGCCCGTTATACGTCATATAGTGAAGAGCGGGCATTCAAGTATTATCTACAGCCAAGGCAGGCATGGAGACGATCGTAAACACAAATTGGGACTGCTGCTGCTAACCTTTTTCTTATACTCCAATTGGCGTTGTAGCACAATCACCGCACGCTTCAACATCACAACCACAGCTACAGCAAGCTACACATGCACTCGCAACCATGTCCGGGATAGACGACGCAGAAACTCAACGCCGGAAGTACAAAGCACCATATACGCCTCGTCATACCATTCCTACTATCCAAGGATACAAGAAAATCAAAGAGGAGAGAGAGGCTGGAGCTTCGGCTGGAGAGGAAGACGAACCAAGTAGACGAGAAAGAGCACAAGAGGCATACAAATCATGGAAAGAAGGCGAGCCTCGGGGCGAACCAGCAGATACAGATGTATACCCTACCCAGAACCACAATGACCCAGATCACGATCCAGCCCAAGACACCGATCACCAGGAAACCGAAGATGAGGAAGAGGTTGCTAAAAAAGAGTTCAAGGATACCACGGAGGATGGACTGGCAGAGCGCGATGCTAAAGCTCAGAGGAAGAAGATGAAACATCGGGGCAATGACCGGGCAGAAAGAGAAGTCACAGATCCTGTCACACATTTACCAGTCACCATACACGATTTTACGGGCAAGGATTTGGAAGACGCACCGTACAATGTGGCTCCGCCCCGGACGGGCACAGGTCTCACGAACAAAAGCGACGATGAGCTTGCGAAGGAGTTAGTCATGCAGAAGCGCGCCCATCGCGGTATGCAAAGCCAATTTCCGACTCCAGATTATGATGCCTGCGGACAAGAAATTGCACGAGTACATCGCAATGCTATGGCCTTTGGTCTAGGATTTGTCCTGGTAATCATGTTGGGCCTCTCACTACTGGAGAAGCTCTTTGGACTAGGCTCTCGAATCGAAAGCACAGTTCTACGGAGAGAATCTACGGGCAAAACCATGTCGAGCGCGTTCTTGTTACTACTCGGAACAGCTTCAGGGGCACTGGCCATATGGGCGGTAAGAGACTGGACAGGTCGAAAGCTCCAAGACGTTTGGGAAAGGCACATGTGGGAAGCAGAGAGGCAGCAGGGCAAAGAACGGTCGAAACAAGATACCCCAGAGAGCACTCAGTGGCTGAATGAAATTCTGTCTAGTGTTTGGCCATTGATCAACCCAGATCTATTCACTTCGCTGGCGGACACGCTTGAGGTAAAGAAATGGAGACCCACAGGAAGTCAAACTTAGTACTGACCAAATTTTCAGGATGTGATGCAAGCTTCCCTTCCTCGACTCGTACGAATGGTATCTGTTGACGACATTGGCCAAGGCAGCGAGTCCATCCGTATCTTAGGCATACGGTGGTTGCCTACCGGTGCCGCTGCACAGTCCGTTTCCGAGAACGGCAAAATACAGAAAAAGAAGCCAGACTCCAAGCTGTCGGACAGGACAGTACCTGGTGAAGGTGAGGTCGAAGACTCTCCGAAAGCAGACCATGAAGATCGCGCCTCAAATGCAAAGCAACAATTTCAGGACGTACAAGCGAATGAGCAGACTGCGGAAGGCATGGAAGCCGAGGAGGGAGAGTTCGTAAACGTCGAAGTCGCCTTTGCTTATCGTGCCCGTCCGAATAAAAAGAATATGCGAAATCGTGCTAAGAACGCTCATCTGTACCTCGCTTTTTACCTTCCCGGCAACATCAAGCTACCAGTATGGGTGGAGCTGGAGGGCATCGTTGGTGTTATGAGGCTACGGTTGCAACTTACACCAGATCCTCCCTTCTTTTCTTTATGCACCCTCACATTTCTTGGGCAGCCCAAAGTGGATATGTCTTGCGTTCCTTTGACGAAACGTGGACTGAACATCATGGATCTTCCTCTGATCTCTCGATTCGTACAGTCGAGTGTTGATGCGGCCATGGCAGAGTATGTGGCTCCGAAGTCCCTCACTTTGGACTTGAAAGACATGCTCATGGGCGATGATTTCAAGAAGGACACGGCTGCTCGAGGTGTTCTGGTGGTCAAGGTCAAGCGAGCATTCGACTTCAAGGAGGGCGATGCAGGCCTGGGATTTCTCAAAGATGGAAGCGCGGACCCTTATGTTACTGTCGCTTGGGCGAAGTTCGGGAAGCCAGTATGGTCGACCCGTGTCATCCCCTCCGATATGGAGCCACATTGGGAAGAAACAGCTTTCGTCCTCGTCACCCCAGAGGAGCTCAATGTACGCGAAAGGCTACGACTTCAGCTCTGGGATTCGGATCGCGCGACTGCTGATGACGACCTGGGACGGATTGAAGTGGACCTGAAGTCGATTATGAAAGATGAGCGAAGCAATGGTAAGATGTGGGATCGAACAGATGATTTCCATGCTCTCAAGGCAGGCGAAGGCATGCCTGGCAAACTCAGCTGGAGTGTCGGTTACTACTCCAAGACACGACTCATGGATGAGCAAATGACCCACCAGAATTCAGAGCCAGAGCTCAAAACGATCAAGGATCTAAAGCGTAAAGTCGATGAAGAGAGCACCAAAAAACTGCGTGAAGCAAAGCACGATGAATCTGCGGAGGTTGAACAACAAAAGGCCCAGGATCTCAAAGAGCGGGAAGACAAGGTCATCATTGCTACTCCACCCCTCAAAAACTTTCCTTCAGGTGTCCTCTCCATTGTTGTCCACCAAATCACTGGTCTAGAGCTGGAAGCGATTAACAAGAACCAAGTCATGAAACAGGAGACAGATTCGGATGAAAGGGAGGAAGATGATGACCTTCCTTCATCCTTCTGTACTATCATTCTCAACCACCAGAAGATCTTCAAGACTCGCACGAAGCCGAAGAACGCGAAACCATTTTTTAACGCTGGTTGCGAACGCTTCATTCGGGACTGGAGGAATGCGGAGGTCATGATCAGCGTCCGCGATGCCAGAGTACACGAAGATAGCGCGCTCCTCGGTATGGTAATGCTACCGCTCAACGAAATTTTCAAACACCGAAGTCAGGTCAACGGCATTTGGCCTCTCACTGGCGGCATCGGCTACGGAAAGGTGCGCATCAGTATGGTGTTTCGAAGCGTGCAGCTGCAGGCCCCCGAAAATTTGCTAGGGTGGGAATATGGCACACTAGATATCAAGCCGGAGATTAAGGGAAATATACAAGATCAAGGCTTGAAGGGACTGCGCATCAAAGCACGAACGTCATTGGGCAGAGGCAAGTTTCACGCTGATGGTGGTTGTAACTGGAAAACGAAACATGGACAGAATATCAGATTGGGAGTGCGAAAACGCTTTTCCAGTCCATTGATGCTTGAGTTCCGCTCGAGTTCGGCTCTCATTGATAAGACTACTGCGTTCTCTGTATTATGGCTGAATCAAATACCGGACGAGAGAGAGCAGACGGTCACTTTGGCAGTATGGAAAGGGGACATGGCAAGAGCTGAGAAGAACACGCTCGAAGAATACGGAGAAAAGGTTGGAGAAATCACATTGACGCTCATTCTATGGAGAGGACTGAGCGGCTATCACGGTTCCCTCGCAAGCAAAGACTCAAATATCGCAGATGTTATGGAAGTCCTCGACTGCGCACACGACGAAAACGAAATCGATCCATCAAACAACGGTTTAGACGGCGAGTTCACGACTGCATCCTCCTCTTCCAGCTCCTCGGACTCGGACTCCTCAGACGATGAAGACTCGGAAGCTCTCTCAACGCGTAAAGCAAAATTCAGGGATGGTGCATCGTCGGATTTGAGCACAGATGGTAAAAGAGGACCAGTCGGACAGATCAAAGATTATAAGACACATCGAAAACAGTTGCATAGGAAAAACAGAGGGCTGATGCAGTGGAAGGCACCGAGGACTGTCAAGTGGGCGAAGGATAAAGTTGTACATGCTGAGCAGAGGGTTACGGGTCTGTTTGGGCATCATGAGAGGGAATCTGCCATTGAGACGGAGGTGTAAAAAGTCGAAGTAGGGCTTTGCACAAATGATAGGCGATTCTCTTCATTGTATTTGAGCGTTCCGTTTTGTGGTTTTTGTCCTTGTGCCAGTAATTCTGTTGCGCCTTCATGGATTTGTCGATCCAGGCCTTTCGCAACCAAAATTTGAGGAAGGGAATATTTTTTACTGTTGTAATTTGACATTTGGTGGTGGTGGAGGCAGATGTTTTTGGTCAGGCTCTTCCTCTGGGTTTTCTCGAAAGATCACATGATTCGATTCCATTTCCACGCAGCATTCAGCCGAATGAGGAAATATACTTGTCCTTGTATTACACAGAGTACTGGGTATATATCCCATCATCTTCCTCTGTCGTGTCACTCGTGACGATCATCGAATCTATCCAACAGCGCCTCCATCTCACTCGAAATTGCTGGATCGATATTTGGATAGCTGGGAACCTACAGAATGAGTGTTCACTAGCGGTCAGCCCGCTTCTACGACGGAGGGGTTTGTTCTTTTGATGAGTATGGATCGTTTCGCGTGGACGGGGAGTGCAATTTCTTGAGCACATACGTCTATATGAGCGATCGGTCAAATGAAATGGGAGATTTGAACAGTGAAAGATCTGCCATTGGAGCCTTTTGCGCTGTAACAATGCATGAGAGAAAGGTCGTTGGAGAGAAGTTGAGGGGCGCGATTGAAGATGGGAAAGTAGGGGAAAAGAAAGGAATAGGAAAAGGAATTAAGGGACATTGAGTCTAGGCAAAGGTTTGTAGATGCCATGAAATTGTTGCTGCGATCGTGTTTAGTGCGTAGTTCTTTCGAAAAGGTTGGCGAAGAGATTGATTATGGTTCTTCATTTTGATTGATTGGGGGGAAGGTCGAACGGGTATTGCAGTGAGCTGTTGTTGAGAGGAGATCTGGAAGTATCGCCTGGTAGAGAAGAAACGCTGGGATTGAGAAGAGGCTTGGAAGGAGGTGAAGATGGTTGGAGAAAGCGGTGCTCTTAGTTAGGATTAAAGGTTTAAAACGTTCTTGATTGTATTGAGGTTCATGTGCTCGAAGCTCAAGTCTGGGACAGATTACAGCTCTGACTATGCTTATAGAGTATTAGTAGCCTCATCTTCGGCGTACTTTGGAATGGGTTAACTCTACATTTTGAGCCTACCAAGGCCAAAAAACTGCGCCTGCCATCATCTAGCATCGGATGGGGCATCAAGAATGGTGAGTGGAGAACAAACCAACTTATATTTTCAACTGCGCTGTTATATCAAGCCACCGTGGTTACGCCCAAGACATCATTTCCAGATCACAGTCACCGCTGAAGTACTCATGTCTAGAATCCAGTCAATTCACCCCAGGTCTTGCCCCGAACCTTGCCGTCCTTGTACCACTGATCATTCGCAGCACTGAACTCCATCATTCATCTCCATACACCCACTTGTCGCGCACCATGACCGTCTCTTCCAGAAGTCGATCACCCTGTCGTTTCTCCCACTCCGCATACTTCTTAGTGACTTCCTCCAAAAACAAGTCCACACCTTGAGCTTCAAATCCAAAGACAGGATCGTAAGCATACTTACGGGAGTGAACAGCTTTCCAAGAACGCAAAATATCACTATTCAGCATGTCCAGCTCCTGAGGCGTCATGGCGAGAACCTCAAACCAAGTCATGTGGCCAAGATCGATGGATTCGTAGGCGAGTGTACGATGACCGGGGCGGAGAAGAGGGATAGTAACGAGGGATCGATCTCGATAGGTCACTAATTCCTCCGGAATGGACACCAGATCCTCGATGTTGAATGTATCGGTCCTGGAGGGAAATGGATTGAGTTGATTGAAGCGTTCTTCGTAGTACTCAAACATCGATATCATGGCATCTTTGGCACCAAGATCCTCGCCGCTGAGGGAGGCTTTCTTGCGACTGCTGGGAGCAGAAAGCCATTCCGTGTTCTCAGGAGACGGTAAATTGTCGGAGATGACTTCATTCCAGATTGAAGGGTCATCATACCGGTCTACGTGGTCTTGGAGGACTTCGTTTTCCCAGGCTGCCATCCAGTCATAGACCGGCCCTTCTGCCAGCTGGTCGACCACAGGATGGTCGTGCTGCACGTGACCATTCGTGTCCAGAAGTGCATCAAACGCTCGATCAACATCATCTGTAATGGTACGATCTGGCTCTGAGGGCTCGACTTGCGGCTCACGATTATGATGACGGTGGCGTCCGGCTCCCTGTACACGCAGACCTGGTAACATTGGGAGAGGATCCAAAATTTGAGGAAATACTGCTCGGGCAATGGGGAGCCGGTTGATTCGACGAAATGGCTCAAATCCAGGCTGATCTGGACGATGCATCGGGGGAGGATGCATCGGTAGAGCATTTCCGGCATGTGGAAAGGGCCTACGACCAGCCTCGTGAGCAGTTCCATCGAGATTGTCTAACAATGGATTGGACATCATACCCGAGCTCCGGGATATGAGTTGCGCTGATGCTGAGGCGCGAGAAGGGTAGTACTCATGTTCACCCAATCGATTATATCCTCCCTCGTCCAAGCCAGTTCGGACATGCAGACCACGAGTGTCCCGACCATTGTCATCATATAGAGGATCCCCACGTTCGGGGCAGTCATGGTATCCATCCCACCTCAGAAGACAAACGAAGCAGTACTGGTAACCACAAACGCAGCTCATATGATTGCAAGCCTCGTAAAGTTCGACCGGCGTCTTGCAGGCGGGACACTGCTTGGAACGGCAGCCTTTGGTGTAGGGTGGCAACTCAATCATCAATGCCAGGGTGAGTTTGCAAACGTGATTCGAATCGGCGTAGTGCTGACTGCAGCTGAGACAAGTCTCGTCGCCGCATTTCTTGCACTGACCAACTGTGCCAACGTGTAGTAGAGTCCTTTCACGCCGAGGCCTGGTCGTTCGCTCAATGTTTCGATGCCATCGCTTGGGGAGGAATTGGCCGCAATTTTCGTTAGAGCACCAGACCTTGCGCTCGGTGGTCCACTCTGCTAACTTGATCGAATAGAGCTGCCCAACTCGAGAGGGAAGAAGGTATTTAACAGCCTGTAAAGCAAGAATGTGGCGTTTTCCACAGCAATTGACAGGGAACAGCTCGACATCCTCCGTAGCTGCGGTGAACTGGTCAATGGCGCAATTGATACACCAAACGTGATCGCCACATAAATTGACGGTGTATATATCATCGAAAACAAGAGTGCACGAAACACATCCAACATCAAAGTCGGAAGGAGCGGCGTCCACGTTGTCATCTGGAATGCGAGCGTTGATATTCGTGGCCCCGGCCGACTTCTTGCGAGACTTGCGCGCTCGAGGCTGGCGCATATTATCGGTATCAAGATAGAGTGCTGCAAGATTGGTGGTCCAGTAATGGAATGTAGGACGAGTTTGAATGATGTTGAGGCGAGAAGTTTTGAGAGCTGCAATCGTTTGGTATAAAAGATTTTAAAGGTCCCAGGTGTTACCTTGCTGGTGAAACTGTTCACGCTTGAAAGAGGATAAGGTATTGCCCATAAGTGTGTGATTTGCGTCTACACCTATGACACATGCAATGTTGATGGAAAGCCGGGTTGAATAAGCATCGTTTAGAGTGCCCATCACCCACATTTGATGGCTCAATCCCGCCACAATTGCTTTGTTAGTTCCCTGTCCCCGCAGTCTTGAGATAGTACGGCTGCAGTCTTCCTTCACATAGAGGTCTCCCTACGCAAGATCGAGATCGATTGATTTCTAGCGATTTTCTGTTCTGTAATGTCTGGGATATATGTGCATCAATTGGGAATCGAGCAGCCTTGCCCCGGAATAGCTCTTCGTCGAAATGCAGTGAGTTGATGGTACCACGATGTTGCTGTCCACAATTTTGGCCAACATGCATGCAAAGCCAGCAGGTTGACCAAGCTCAAAAGGTTCACCGATTCGAGAAGTCGGCTCAGTCTCTCGATCAACTCAGATTTGAGTATGCTATATTTCGAGCAATGTGAAAGACGGATAGCTTCGAATCTACCACCGCTGAAGTTGAGTTCAAATTAAAAACTAGTCTCAGAAATTTCTCTGGAGGAGGCGCGCATCAGTTGATACACCAGCTGTGCATGGAAGATGACCGAGGAAAATTGCAGGCTTGAGAAGGGAGCGCAGCAGGAATCGAAGGGGATCAACAGTGATAAATTCATACCTAAAATGACCTGTCCTATGAACCGGACTCCTTGCTCCATCCCGCCAAAGACTATCGTGAGAAACCTTTCCCATCTTGTCGTCGCCAAATTGATGACATTTATCGCTTGAACATCGCTGGCGCCCATGTCCATGCGCCTATCATACACTCCTGCGGAAACTACTTTACACGATTCTCTTAACCTGTATCAACCTACCATTAGCAGCAATCTCTACACATTTTACCTTCCAAGTACAGATGCCTTGCTCACCTCAAAGAAGCGCTTCAACCACCAGACCTGGAACACACCCTCTCCTATAAGCACAATTATTTGGAACAGACTCCACCATTTGACACGCGCGTTTGTGGACTCGGCGGTATTTCTGTGGGTTCGTTCGCGGACGACAATGTAACCTTGTTCGTCTTTGACTTGATTCATTAATTCGGAGAGGTGGCGGACTGTTACAATCTTTTAGCTAGTCGTCCCAGGTATGCATTGGAGGAATGCCACATACCTTCTTTCTCCAAGGGGTCGGCAGGTGCTTCTGACTCTGGAACGTACACTATGCCGTGCACATTGAAGGAGACCTCCTTGCTGTTCGCGCTCCAGTGCTCGTTGCTGAAGCAATATGTGTATTTGCCGTCCACCATGGCTGTAAAGGAGTGGTCGCCCGAGGACACTGACTGCTCGTGATGCTGGTAAGCGTTGTTGGGGTTTTTGATCTGTAATTTTGTCCGCTCAGCCTAAGTTCATATTTCAAGGTATCTCAGGGGCGGATTATATACCCAGAAATCAATGTCCAAGTTCCCGCTGCCTCCAAACTCGCGGTCGCCAACTTGGAAGGTCACGGTCATCTTGTCGTCGGCGTGGAGCTGTTCGTGAAAGCATTCATTGGTGTGGGCTCTGAGCTGGATATTGTGGGCGGCGGCGAGGCCAACAAGGGCCAGCAGTGATGAAAGCAGTCGCATGGTGTATATGTATGTGGATTGTTGTGTGCAATTGTCCGTCTATGTCTATACAATAAATCTGGCAGGTTGTCCCTGTCTCCTTGTTGCCAACCGCGCTAAGCGAGCGGCTCCTTTTCGTCTCAACCTCACATCTTTCCCTGACATCCACTCGTCCACACATCTCCTCTCCACGACATCTCCAGACCAGCAACATATCTTTGGCACTTGGAGGCCCGACAAATACACATTTTTTGCGAGCCCTCGGCCATTTCAGGCTCAAGACTCAGGTTCGGCATCGAGCTGCTGCGTGGCCCCGATTCTATTTCACTACTTGGTAAGGATACACGGTTCGGATGAGGAGGAGTGTGCATGGACGGACAATGCTG
This sequence comes from Venturia aucupariae, assembly GCA_003693225.1. NCBI lineage: Eukaryota > Fungi > Ascomycota > Dothideomycetes > Venturiales > Venturiaceae > Venturia > Venturia aucupariae. The sequence goes on from QWZN01000076.1 coordinate 44,877, forward strand.
GTGAAGACTGGGAAGGGGCATAGACAGGTCTGTCTCATCCAACCACGATTAGGAAGTAAGTATACATGATATTCATCATCTCGAAATCTGATATCTTGTGCATCCTTGGAGATTTTCCTGTGCAATGAAGGCCCATTGAGCCTGAAAATCGCAAATAACGGAAGTTATGCCAGACCTCGAGACAATCTTAAGCTGATCCACACTCACTCCGTCCTGACTCTGCAGATGCGACGATCCAGAATTTCATGCAGCCGAACTGAATTACATATGCCATGCTTCGGGGGACTGATTGATTATCAAAGGTACAAATTTTGAAGAGCAAGGGCAAAGTATGATGAAGTGGAATCTTGTTCAACAATCATTACTGGGAAAAAGTTTGCCTGAGAGCCGCATACAATACCATGTCCTATAGCTCCGAGTGAATAGGTGGTGTACAAGAGGTGGAGGGTTGAGGCAACCTGCGGGTCGGTAAGGATGTTGACTAAACCAAAGTACTTGAAAAACAAGCCCGTCAACACCCAACTAATTGGACTCAAGACAATGTAACCATACTTCAAAACTAGAAGAGATGACTTGTAAAGGTCACTACTAAGTTTAGACCTTCCGAATTCATCTCAGTATGTACTGCTCCTGAATCAACCACTCCTTCATACTACTTACACGATTACATGACACTATAACCTCTTTCTGATGTAGGATCTGTTACCGTTGGTAATTTTTAAAAACAATCCGCCGCTCCGCTAATCACAAGTCTCCAGATCCATGTTTTATCTTCGCATAGCCGGAGAGAAAAACTCATAGCCTGGGCAAGTGGACGTCCCAAAGCGGTCCTACTGTGCTGAGCACATGGCCTCGTCATTTCACCGTTGTTGCGATGCTAGAACGTGTTTAATAAGGCAGTTGCTCGGACCACCCTAGACTAGAATTTTTTCGCCACCGTGTTGTTACGTTGTTGATGTTTTCTTCCGCTTCAGTCTCGGTATCGGTTTCGCCTCACTCAATCACACAACCCTTGACTTGTCCAACACCATTCTGGACGCATCAATTTCCGCGGCGCATCTTCTGGCCATTCCTTTTCGTTATCTAGTTGCCAACATGTCAGGCTCAGGCATATCCAGGCGCATCCAGGACCGCATCGATGCCGTGTTTATGCCGTCCGGCATTCGGCGATCAGTCGAGGAGATCATAGAGATTCGACGAGCGGGACAGGCAAGTACAGTTGCTTCATTACACTCACAGGTATCGTATCATTGTAGCGCTGCTCGCATCATTGTAGCGATGTCGTTAACTCAGTGTCCCTGCGCCCTCACCATGTTTCCAAATACACCTGCTGCTTCGAAGCCACTCAACTCGCATCAATATTGATGAAGTCTGTCAATGCTGGCTATGAAACCTTTCAGAGTCCCATCTCTATAGGTCTCTAGTTGAAGGTGTTCTTCGATAATTCAATTGCTGCGGAGGCACTGAGTTGACGGCCTCGCTATGGTGTTACTAGTATGCATTTATCTTTAGATACTTTGTATTGTTTGATACTCAAACAAATTCTACACAACATCCCACATAGCGTACCTCATAGATCTCCACCTTCTTTCCTCACGCGCCTTTACACTGGTCTCTCTCGGCAGTCACAAGGCCATCTTTCATCTCTCTTTTTCCACAAATCAAAACCCACACGCGGAGCCGTTACTCGCCTTTCTCACACACACAATGCGCCTCCCAGGCACCTTCAATCTCGGCGGGCGAAACCAACTCCCCACCGCCGAATTCCTCATTCACTTCGAAAACCTCAAGCGCGCAAAAGAGCGCGCAAGACTAGAACGCGAAGCTAACGGTAGCGACAAGGCAGAATTCGGCGACAAACCTTGCCCGAAGCGAGTCACCTCCACAAGCAAGAAAGCCAATAACAACAACGATGCGAAGAAAGGTGAGAAACCTGGTGACGTCGTCCTGACCCCCGACGGAGAAACCTTCACGAAAGTACAAGATGAAACTATCATTCGAATGAAAATGGAGCAAAAGACTTGGGCTATGATTGGCGCTGAGATTGGGAAAGAGAAGGGAGCTGTCAGTCACCGCTTCAAAGAGATTAAACCCAGTGACTTTGATGTCAAGGAGAAGGAATGGAAGGAAAAGAATGGTGGCGGTACTGGTGGACAAAATCAAGGCAAGCCGAAGAATCAGGGAGGGAATAATCAAAACGAGAACAAGAACCAGAACCAGAATCAGGGTGGCAAGGGTAACAACACCACCAACACCAATCAACAAAATAACCAGCAACAAGGAGGAAAGAACAAGAATAAGCAAAACCAGAATCAGCACGATCACCAGAATAACAACAACCAGCATTGGAAGAACAAGAAAGAAGAAGCGCAAGCAGAAGCAGCAGCCGAGTTCACCACCACACCTCCCGAAGATGAAACATGGGCAGTCCCCGATGAAAATTTCACCGAGAAAGAAGTAAAACTCCCCTCTTCCCTCCACTCCACGCAGGCTCTTCTCCAAACCTCCCCAAAATCCCCCTCCCACCCCATCTCCCAAAAAGCATCAATAACTAACAACAACAAAAAACACAGGTCACCATCCTCGAAAAAATAGTCGAAATAGAACTCCGCAACGCATTTGTTCGAATCGCGAAATCATTTGCTGGACATCCTGATGGGAAGAGAGTTCATCCTGATAGTATTGCGATGAAGGTGCTGGGGGAGGGCTTGGATTTGAGTAGTTTGGGTGGGGCGTCTTGAAGGGACTGCATCGGTGTGGTGGATCGGGGTGTGTAATGTATCGGGATGAATTGACAGGGGTTTTGAGGATGAGGTTGGTGTTTTTGGGGTGGGCTGGGATGGGGTGGGGCGGGATTGGGGATTTGTCAGCTCTTATTCTGGCTTGGTGATGTGATGAAGTCACAGCATTGTTCGGGCTTGTGTTTGAGGGGTTACTTCCGATGGGTTTACGACTCGCAGCCTTTTGGCCATTGGGGTCTTGTTAACCTTGATGAGTAGGAAGTCCTCATAAATGATCCAAATCTCTCCCATAATAAATGAATTAGGATGGTAATTAAATATTTGCTGCGCAATGTGGCTTCAACAATGTATAACGATAGATACTAACATTATCTGCACAACATGTTCTCACAACAGTCTATCAGAAGCTGTTTTTTAGAGAAGGCAATCATGTTTCGATATTCTCACAAACTCGTGAGTGAACATTCAGGGATTACTAGAAATACCCTTCAAATAACCTATAGATTATGTATCCAGCTTTGCAAAACATACATACAACAACTATAGGTACAGAACGACCACCAAGAATGACATCCCGCAACGCGAGAAACATACCCGCAACTCTGTCCTCGCAGCTCAAAAACAACAAATGGTTCTCAGCAAGAATACCGGAGGACATCGTCAATGCTGCACCCTCTGACCCAGAAACCGGCTGTATCGCTTGCGGCGCCGTCTACGACGATGAATATCTAGCACATGTATGCCCCAACAGCCAACACACCTGGTGCATCAACTGCGTAATCCGTGCCTTCGACACCGCTCTCGCCGACATCACTATATTCCCAGCATACTGTTTTGGCTGCGGGCAAGACCACGCCAGACATGCATTGAACATCCACAGCGTCAAACATCTCCTTCCAGCAAACGATGTCCAGAAATATGCTGATAGGATGGTGGAATATGAGGCCGATGATAAATCCTGGTGTTTCGATTGCAACGCTTTTCTACACAAGAAGACGCATTTTTCTTCTTATAGTGGCCCGATCATCACTCACGAATGGGCAATTTGTGACAATTGTGATGCGCACACCTGTCTTTCTTGTAATCGGGAATTGCTGGATCAAGGACATACATGTTCTCCGCCTACAGAAGTCGATTTACCGCCCTATACTTCTGATTGCAGAATGAAGCGCTGTCCGAATCCTGAATGTAGACAGATTGTCGAATGGGCCGATGCATGTAGTCATATATACTGTATCTCATGCGGCCATGAATTCTGCTTCATTTGCCTGGTGGAAGGCCACGAAGGTCATGACTGTCCCATGTATGACGATCCACCTTATGACGAAAATGGACGAGACGCGAGGGGACTGGATGTTAGAACCGGTCTTGATCCCGATGGATTCGATCGGTTGGGTCGACATGCTGATGGGCGGACGAGAGAGGCGGCGCGACTTTTGGAAGCACCTTGGGATCTTGAAAACGATGATTGGCCTCAGATGAGGGCACGAATGCAAGAGCTGCTCTTGCGTGAAGAGACTGATGATATAACTATAGAAGAGGTGATTGAACTCGTTATTTTGCAAATAGACCTTCAAGATGCGGGTCAGCTAAACCCGGCGCCAGGGGACGACTTCGACGAACATCCTCGTGCCGCTGAAAACATGGACATGGAGCTAGCTCGCGGTTTGAACGATGCAAATTTGGGGGAGTTGCGACCGGAGATAGATCGGGAAAGGGCTTTCCCCCCGCAGTTCGATCCAAGACGTTTTCGGGTCTTTATGCACGAGATTGGAAGAATTTCTGATGAAGAGGCTAGAAATCTTGTCCGTCAAGCATTTGTGAGCGTTCAGGCTGATACAGCACTCGATCTTGCTTACGTTTTTCCGGAAGAGACACCGGAGATGGCATTTTTACAAGATCGACTTCATCACCGCATCAAGATAGAAGCAATACGCCACCTGGCGACTGAGGAGCTTCGACCCTTGACCGCCAGCGAGCTTCACGAGATGGAGTTTTGGGAGAGAGGTCTGAGATATATGGAAAATCTACTAGTTTCTCGCTTTGGTTTCCAGCCTGCCGCCGAGGAAAACGAAACGGACGCTTCTGAGGACGAGGTGGATCCTATGCTTCGGATGGAAGAATTTGCACGCGAATTTGCGGAAAATAGTCCAGAGATAGATGAGCATAGAGCGCGTGTGGCTGGATTAGAGGCCAACTTACTAGCCGAACAAGATCCTTTCAACCATCTTCGACAAGAGGCACTCGACTTTGAACTATGGGCACGTGTCATTTTCGAACGAGAGGATGTGGAAGGAGATGCTGCAATGGATGCGCGCGTATCCTTGAGTCGTTGGAACGCTAGCCACCCTTCATATCGATCCATAGCCTCGCCAAAACAGAATGATGTTCCGGAGTCCCAGCGTGGATTGACCTGGTTCAGCATTTTGGATCAGGATGAAGCTACGATCGATGATCTAATTCCATCCTGGTTGGCATCGGGCAAACTGGTTCCATGGCGACCCTCAAGTGGCGGCCATTATGCGCATGATCCCACTTATGGCTTGGATATCATTGACCGAAAGGAATTCGCGTCCGCGATGGGGAAGATGAGAGATGTTCACTTGGAGGAGGAGTCAGAGCAAGGACTGGGAAGTCCATATCGAAGTGAATATCAAACCTCGGAGGTGATCCTCTCGGCACTGCAAATGGAGCTGTTCTAGCAAGGCAGCATTGGAGGGAATGCAGGGAGCGAAAGAATTCTGCAGATTTGAGTAGGAGACTGCCGGAGCTCAGTGACAGTGTATCTGTGTGAGGAAGAAGTGGCCGAAATATCCTAAAAGAGTGTCTTCGGACAGAGTAGAATGGGAATATTCAAATCTCCGTAGTCTCATTGATGGAGAATATCAAACAGCCAGTATTCGATGCACGTGATGGTTGATGGATGAGTGTTGCAAGAGTGATGATATGGTTGAGTTCGGAAATGGAAATTACCCCTGAAACTGTCCCTCATCACGTGAAATACCACCTCTGTATCTTCGTAGTCAATCGGCGATTGCCTGCATATCAGATCAGCAATACCCCAGACATCGTCCCCAATATAAGTCTTGGAACCCCCACAAACGCCGTCGACCGCCTGTGCCTCCAACATGTCGGTCCGAGTACTTCACCCTGTCATGACGTGGAAATGTCCCCGACGATCGACTTATCAACTGCGGAGGACAACGACATCAAGACATTCCTTTCCCTTTCCAAGACAATTCACACAGAAATTTACCAACATCTCTCCCCAAATGACTTCAAACAACGCTGCCTTCAAAGAGCCGAAATGGTGGAAAGAAGCCATCATTTATCAGATCTATCCGGCGTCCTTTCGGGACCTCAATGGCGATGGTTGGGGCGATGTCAAGGGCATCACCTCGAAAGTCGATTACCTGAAAGATCTGGGTGTTGATATTGTATGGACATCGCCGATTTACAAAAGTCCACAGGCGGATATGGGATATGACATTGCTGATTACAATGATATCGACGACAAATATGGGACGTTGGCGGATGTGGATGAATTGATCGCGGAACTGGGAAAGAGAGGGATGAAATTGATGATGGACCTGGTTGTAAATCACACCAGTGAAGAGGTGAGGAGTTCTTAGCTTTCTAACAAAACGATGAGACTTATTTAATGGAAACTAGCACGCCTGGTTCAAAGAATCTCGGTCTTCCAAAACTTCATCCAAACGCGATTGGTATATCTGGCGACCAGCCAAATACTCAGCAGATGGATCGAGACATCCACCAAACAATTGGTCCATGATTCTGGGAGAAATGAACTCAGCATGGACATGGGACCCAGTCACCGAAGAATACTATCTCTCCCTCTTCACACCAGAACAACCCGACCTCAATTGGGAAAATCCCGCCGTCCGCGAAGCCGTCCACGACGTCCTCCGTTTCTGGCTCGATCGCGGAGTCTGTGGATTCAGAATGGATGTCATCAACCTCATCTCCAAAGTCCCCGGTTACCCAGACGGCGCAATCGTAGCCCCAGATCACCTTTACCAACCCGGCTTCAAACACTTCGCCAACGGCCCGCGCCTCCACGAATACCTCCAAGAACTAAACGAAAAGGTTCTCAGCAAATACGACACCATAACCGTTGGCGAAATGCCCTTCGTCCGCGACGAAAACGAAGTCCTCAACGTCGTCCACCCAGACAGAAACGAACTAAACATGATCTTCATCTTCGAAATCGTGGACCTCGACGGAATCCCCAATTCCTACCGCCTAACAACCTACGACTGGAAACCCTCCCAAATCCGCACCATCATGTCGAAATGGCAAACCAAAATGGCCGAACGGGGAGGTTGGAACTCCCTCTTCATCGAAAATCACGATAACCCCCGTTCCATATCCCGCTACGTCTCCGACTCCGACTCCCACCGCGACATCGGCGCAAAACTCCTTTCATTAATGATGACGACACTAGGCGGCACACTATACGTCTACCAAGGCCAAGAACTCGGTCTCCGAAATTTCCCCCTAGAGTGGGACGTTGAAGAATACAAGGACATCGAATCGATAAACTACTACAAAAAAATGGTCTCCATGTACCCCTCCTCCCCAGAAAAACACGCCCTAGCCAAAAAAATCTTACAGAAGAAAGCGAGGGATCATTCCAGAACACCGATGCCTTGGACACCCGAACATCCCAATGCCGGCTTCTCACCGCAGGGAGTGAAATTATGGATGCGCGTAAACACCGACTTTGAAAAATACAACGCCCAATCCGAATCCGAAGAAAAACAACAAGAAGGAGACAATGGAAATGTATTATCCGTCCTCCAATTCTGGAAACGCGGATTGAAAAATAGGAAGGAACACAAAGCCTCCTTCATCTACGGCGATTTCGCACTATTGGGACCGCAGACGGAGGAGAACCCCGTTTTCGCTTACAAGAGAAGCGGGGGTGGGGAAACGTGGGTTGTTCTTCTTAATTTTTCGGGGGAAGAGAGGGTTTTTGAGTTGGAGGGGGTGGAGGTGAGGAAATGGGTTACGGGGACTTACGATGGGGAGGTTGAGAAGGCGGGTAGTGGGGGGGTTTTGCTTAGGCCTTGGGAGGGATTGTTGGGCATGTGTTGAATGGTGTAAGTAGTATGTAAAGGGCATACCTCTGAGACTGAGAGATGAGTTGGACATGACATTAGACGAGATAAAGATGAGCACTGTTTACTTGAGAGAGAGATTGTCATTAAGGTAATTGTCGATAAGCTCAATTTTCAGCGTTCTACTCGTAATCGAATCGTATTTTGGAGGCACTGAATAGAAGGACTTGCCATGGAAAAGACTTCTCTATTCTTGCAAATGATATCGAGCAGTCTAGAAGACATTTCCCAACCAGTCATGCCATCCGGATCGATCAACAGCTGGGAATACACATGCACCCATGGAGCTGCGCGTATCCGATGTTGATGTTCAAACCGCCTTTCTGCTCAGTTATTCGAATTCCTCAATTTCTCCTCGAGCCGAGATCAAAGAGTCTCCGTAGAAAGCCTTTCGTTCGCATCAAAGAAGGTAGCACTACTGTCAGTACTCTCAACATTACTATCCATATCTTTCCCATCCAAATCCTGAGCTGTCTGATCTCGACAAGGCGCAGGACTAACCCAAAGCTCAGGCGTCGTAGATCGTCCGCGAATCTTTCGTGGTGTCAGGTGAAGCGCCTCGTATTGCGATGGCGCTTGCGCTGCTTGCTCGGAAGGCAGAGCAACAGAAGTTGATCGACCACGAATCTTCATCCTTGACTCTGGACGCTGCGAGTCACTCCAGGTCCACTCAAAACTCGGTTCCATTCCCTGCCCTGGCGTCTCGTCTACCCTATTAACCCTATCAGCAAAACGCTTATAAACACTGAAATCAAGCCGTCTCACTGCTTTTGCGTTCGTCGCCTTTTCTGCTTCACGCTTCGCGGCAGCTTTTTCCGCGTTGATCAGGTTGTACTCCTCTTCTACAATCTTTGCAGTTGTGAACTTGATGAATGAGGATAGCATATGGAGGCCCTCATGCAACAGAAGTCTCTCGGCAATGTGGTCAAGGACCTCATTTTCCCGTGCTTGCTTATGGGCTGCTGAGGTCCGATAGAAACGAGGTTTGATTGACGAATTTGGACTCGGGGAGTCGAGTACGATGATTTCAGAAGTGGCAGAAGCTGGTGTGACATTACGATTGGAAGCGACTTCGAGAGCTTTACGTCGTTTGTGTACGTGTTCGAGTGAGCTTGTTTGAGATGAGTTTGGTGCCGGCGACATGAGTGAGATGATTTCTGAGCTCATGGGCGATGCTCTTGTTGTAGTGCTACGAGGGAACTCATCAGAAACTCCAGGCTTAGTCTTGTGATTGAAAGAAAATCTTGACGACATACTGCTCGATGGATTGTCCACGACCCGTCCTGGCGTCATCTTCCTCGATATGTTAGGCGAGTGTTGGGCAGGAGAGGGGAGATTGGACCGCGGATACGGCCCAGTACGATTGTGAACCATCTCACTGCGGGGTCCATCGATGACCTGCGGCTCAAGTTTCGACAATATTGCGCTAGCAAAAGCGGGGTTTTCAAGGACACGACCGGAAGTCTTGATCTGCGAGCACAATCTGTTGAATTCCGGTTGCTCTCCAAGAAGATTAAGCATTTCAGTGACGGCCATTGGAAACCGCTTGTTTTGCGGAACAGCGTTCAGGTAATCAATGGCAGCTTGAGCTAAACCACCACGAGATTCTTGAGGCCATATCTCTGCATGTGGAGTCTTTTGCTCATGGCTCAATTCAAATGTTTGAAGCCTCCTTTGCTGCGAGGCTGGCAGTCTAGCTGCAGTAGCTGTCTGTGCTCCCACTGCTATTGTATGGCGATTTGGAAGTCGTGGTTTGCTTGCTGTATGTTTGTGAGGTTTACTCGGACTATCTTCATCAGAATCTTCGTCAGAGGATATAGAAATCGGCAGGGGCTTCTGTCGAATAAGTTTCGTCTCTTTGGGCCCGACCTGGATTTCCAGCCTCGCAATTCCTGGCCCGGGACTGGATTCGGGCGCGGTCAATTCCTCTTCAAGCTCCTCATTGACAAAGATGGGACCAGGTTTAGTGTTTAGGAGACGTCCGACAAGAGTTGGAGTGAATTTCGAAGTGGTAGGCACAGTTATCAAGCTAGGCGGGCCTTTCTTCTCGCCCGATCTAGCTTGAGCTACACTTTTTGCTGGCGTTCCTGAGGCAGTAGACTTTCTCGTGCTAGGACCCGCCTCGATCTCCATTCCTGCAAGACCTGGCCGAGAAGTGGGTCCCGGTAATTCTCTCAAACCTGGTAGGGCCTTCTTTCTACCTTGAGATAGAGTTTTGACTGGCAATGCGGAGGTCGGCTTTGCTCTTGGGGGAACTATTGGCATTTGGCGGGGGTCAAATGTGAGACTGATCTGAGGTGAGGGGGAAATAAGGTCGCTCCGCGCTTGTACAAGATTCGGTTCAGCAATCTTCTCAGATATGATCTCAAGGTCGTCTCCAGAGTCGAAACCAAGAGATGTCGGAGCCATCCCTGTCGTGAGTGGCGTCGTGAGCTGATCTTGAGGAGGCTGACCGGCTCGCAGGGTCATATTCGAAACGAGATGAATCTCACGTCTAGGCGAACTATGACGGGCATGGCTGGTTGGAGAAACAGCCGACTCTGGATGTCTCTGCTCCTCCGCATTCAGAACAGTCAATTCCCAAGCTCGATTCAAGATTCCGCCTGATTTGTGAATGTTCAATGGGTTGGTCGTATGGCTGCCAAATTCGATCCTTGCGGGGCCCTGAATGACATCGTGCGGGACAGGTTGTATGGTATCTGTCATTTCTCTCGCCGACTCGCGACGTGCGCTATTAGATGGTGTAGCGAGCTTGGGTAGTGACGACTCGATTTGAGGTAACTCGGCGACCTCCTCCTTGGCGTCGACCTCGTCAATAATAGCGCCCACCATTGGCACAGATAACTGAGCAATCATTGAAGGTCCCATGGGCTCCCGAAGATCACTCATAGCTTCTTCGACACCGACCGTGGCATCATTCTCTGACGTAAAATTTCGTGTCGGATTTGTGAATGAGGATGGAATCATTGGAAAATCGTCTTCTCTCTGCAAGCTGTCTGCCGATGATGTCTTCCTGATAATCTCAACGACGGGTGAGGTTCTTACGCCATTAGATCTTGGACCACGTAGAACTTCTGATTGGAGATTGCTCCCATTGTGAGCTGCCACGATCAATGCCTCAGTTGTATTGATATCCTCCTCAGCCGGGTTTGGCTCCAAAGCAGCCTTGCGTCGCTTCGGCGAATTCTCCAGATATGCCTTTCGTTTCCTCTTCTTTCTGAGCTCATTGTGTTCTGGAGTTGGCGTCAAGTCCTCAGGAATGGCGGATCCCTCGACAAGTGGTGTTTCGTGGTGTGAGGTTGGAGACGAGGGGGAGTCATCCATTTTCGCGTCTTCGCTAGCTGGTTCCCTGGCCTCAAAGTCTTCCTCTTCCCTCTCCTGGGCCCAAGCCGCTTTCGCCTTTGCTTTTTTGACCCTCCAAGACATGTAGGCTTTGGTGCCTCGAGATTTTGCGAGAGCTTCTTCCGTGGCAGCATTTGGCTCACGCCGCATCTTACTCATGACATCCTCCAGTCGTGATCGGACGAGTCTCTTCTTGAGAGTGAAGGGCCCTTTCAGACATCGCCCACTATTTCCTATTGGTGTCAGGTTAGTAACGTTAAACCAACGACTATTAATCTCTATTTTCGAATATGCGCAATATCCATTGATCTTGTCACAGGTGCAAGAATCCACAGGGTTGTTGCCGGACTTCAAACGGCGATTGTTTGCGATGTGTTGCTTGCCTTCATTTCTTCTAATTCCCTCCTCGCCAAATTGGTGGAAGGGCTGTTCTGGCTTCAGCTGGCCATTGTCGTCATCGCCAGTCTTCAGAGAGGACTCGAACAAATTCGTTGTATCAGCCTCTGGATGAGACGTGCTTGTGACTGGAAGTGAGTGCGACGGCTGTCGGTTTTCTGCTCTCTTCATTGCCTTCTTGTTCTTCCTCTTCCTTCTGCTCTTGTGTTGGTTGTTGGCTAGGGCCGGTGGTGACTGCATTTTCAACATAGCTCTAAGCCGGATGGTGCGGCTTTAATAAGTGTGTAGCAAGGCTATGGTGTTGAAGGGTGGTTGGTTGCGAGGTTGAGAAGATGGTGTTGGAGAGACGCAAAATCCACTTCAGTAGTGTTGAGCTGCAAGTGAGGTGAGGCTCGAAGGTGTGACCCGGGGTAGCAATGAGACTTCACTTGAGATGAGTACAAAACTCAATTGAAGGTTACGGTGACAATGGCACGGCCATGGGATCCAGTATATCCAAGAATCCGACGCGTAAATCAATCACGTCGCGTCGCAAAGTCAACGGAGGCGGGGCCGATATGTCAGAGTATAATTGACGAGAAGTAGATGAATCTAGAAATGGAAAAGACGTATATCCACCGTCTGAACACCAATGGCAGGATACAATGTAGGAAGGAAGAATGAGAACCTCACAAGAGATGCCAGTCCTTCGTTCTTGTGGGGAGTAGCGTTGAAGCTTCAATCATCCATCTCAGGCCCTTGGGATCCATCTCGAGGTCGGTGGGCACCCTCGGAGCTTCTACGAAGGGATCCGTAGCGAACCTGGGCTGCATACCAGTGAGAAGGGCTTCGTTATGCGGTACGTTGTTGATGTTTCAAACCTCGCTCCAACGCGTTGCGATGGTACCTGTGGTGAGTAAAGCGTGCTGAAATATACTCGGTTAGAGGTCGAATACGTGCAGATCTAGGCACAACGACTTATATCCGTAACTTCCGGTTGAGCTCTCGCACTCCTTCCTGCCTCACTTTCCATCAAATACCTAATCAAAAAGTCGTGTTTCATTGAGCATTCGCTGCATCTTCCTGCACAGTCATCATATCTCTTGACTCTGTCTTCAATCTTTTCATTTCTCATTGCCCTCAATTGATACCCCGAACGCGTCAGCTCAGCATTTCTTTCATTCTCGGACATCATGGACAAACACGACGAAGCAGTCGCTACAATAGCAGCATCAGTGCGAGCATTCCATCATAGGGGCGAGAAATTTCGCATCTACCACGGTTCAACCAATAGCACGCGTCGGCTGAAAAAGAAAAGAAGCGAGGTTGTGGATACTTCCGGTCTCACGAATGTCATCAGAGTTGACACTGAGCGGAGGATTGTCATCGTGGAGCCCAATGTCCCTCTGGATAAATTGGTCGATGCCACCATGGCACACGACATGATCCCGCCTGTGGTTCCAGAATTCCCAGGGATCACTGTTGGAGGCGCTGCTGTGGGAACAGCAGGAGAGAGCAGTAGCTTCAAGCATGGATTCGTGGATGCCACCATCGATAGATTTCAGGTTGTCCTTGCCAATGGAGATGTCGTCTTTGCATCCAAGGATGAAAACCCGGATCTATTTGGCGGCATACCATCAAGTTTTGGGACCCTCGGTGTCATTACTCTGATCGAAATGCGTTTGGTACCAGCGAAGAAATACGTCGCTCTTACGTATCACCCAGTCACCAGCTTCTCTGAAGTCATTTCAAGGACGGTCGAGTTTTCCAAGGACAAGAGCATCGATTTCTTAGATAACATCATATTCAGCCGAACAAAAACCGCTCTTATGACGGGCATCTTCAGCGACAATCCGGAAAACCAACCAATCCAACGATTCTCCCGAGCTCGAGATCAATGGTTCTACATTCACGCCAAGAGGTCTCTTGTGAAGACCGGCAAACCGAAAACTGATATCATCCCGCTGGCAGACTATCTGTTCCGCTATGACAGAGGCGGATTCTGGACAGGCAGGCTCGCATTCAAATACTTTTTCTTCGCACCATTTGATCGATTTTCGCGCTTTTGTCTAGATTGGTTCATGCATACGCGAGTCATGTATCAAGCTCTCCACGAGAGCGGAATGAGCAATTCATACGTGATCCAGGACTTGGCTCTGCCTTTCGACGGCGCGGAAGAATTTCTCAATTGGATCCATGAGGATCTCCAGATCTACCCGCTCTGGCTCTGCCCGCTCATTCAACGACCTACTGGCGTCATGAGTCCACGCGTACCTGTTCCTGCATCAATCGAGGGAGAGTCAGATATATCACTTCCTGAAATCCAAAAGCCAGAAGTAATGTTAAATATCGGCGTCTGGGGTGCGGGACCCCGTGACCGCGAGCAATTCATCGCTATAAATCGCAAACTCGAGAAAACGGTCACCGAACTGGGCGGTATCAAATGGCTCTACGCGCAAACGTACTACACTGAAGAAGAGTTCTGGGACATCTACGATCGCAAGGCGTATGATGCTATCAGAGCCAAATATGGGGCGAGTAATATGCCTACAGTGTACGACAAAGTCAAGGTCGATGTTGAGGCTGAAAGGCAGGCGAGGGCACAAGCAACAAAGATACAAAAGATTAAGAACAGGTTGAAGGAGGTTTGGCCGATCAGAGGTGTCTATGCTGTTGCTAAGGTTGTCGTTGCACGGGAGTATCTGTTGGAGAAGGATAAGGATTAGTAGGCATGAATGCTTTCTTATCGACAGTCCTTTACCAAGGATCGATATCGATAAATTTCTGGTATCTGTCAAACTCCGAATGGCCATGATTTTAGTGATATCGATCAAGATTTTGTACTTGCAAATCATTTTTAGTATCATGGGAGGGGGAGGCAGCAAGGTTGGATACTCGCGTGCCATGGTCGCATTACCGACAACATCCAATAGCTGAAATGGAGTATAGAGCAAAAGCTCAAAAATTCTGTACAAATATTACCGGTGGTTATGTTTTGGTGGCGAGGCTGGGATTCATGGACAAGCCGGTATGATGTCACACCTATTAGAACGGCTTGGAAATCAGGCTCTAGTGCTGTTTTTAGACAGTGTTTTCAGGAATGAGCTATTGCTCGAAGAGCAGACGAAATGAAGGCTTTGAGGGACAGTTTTGAGGCTTACGATTTTATCTGTTCGGGACGCTGATGGGGATCTTGTTTAGGCTTAGTTCTTACCAGATGTGGTGATTGTCATGTGATTTATATCATCTCGCATCGCGGAGCGCTCTTACATCTCATAAACAAACATCAATCCATCAACATTCTAATCGGATTCCCCGAAGTCACGACCACCGGCACGTTATGATATGATGATGACGATTCGTATCATAGAACCATTGCTCAGCACGGATTCATAGACTTTAAGCTAATAGCCTAGATTTAGCCTACGGCTTGCTCTTTTGGCTTCTTCAATCACTACCATCGATCTGAAAAGAAGTACATTCGAAAAGCAACCAGCGAGATCCGCGATATGGACTTCTTGCCGAGGATCTGCATCTTTAGTGGATCTCCAGTCCTCTCTCCAGTTTCCGCATATCCATTCTTTCGGAAGTAACACTCCGCGAATCACTATGCTGACCAAGAATTTGAAGATTTTCTCCCGTGCAGAGCCATGAGAGCTGGTAAGATTCATAAGTATACAAATACTGCGGTGGTTTGAAAATTGGAAGGTTTGAAGAGCAAGGACTGTACAAAAATGAGCAGCCATCCGACACATACAGCAAGGTGGACTTTACCATCTCAGCATGGGATTGACAGTCTCAGATACGAAGAAAGCGCTGCCATTCCAAACCTGAAAAATGACGAAGTTTTGGTCGAGATGCACGCCGCTTCTATCAATTACCGAGATCTGGTCATCACAAAAGTACGTCCCATTCAAGGAAGCCCAATATTTGTTCTGTATGCTACGCAAGTCTTTCTAACCAAACCCACAGAGCGCAGAAAATTTCCCGCTCTCCCCGTCTCTGATTCCGGGCTCTGATGGCTCAGGCAAGGTCCTCCTGACAGGCTCCTCGGTCGCTGGCTTCAAAAAGGGCGACAGAGTGATAACGCATATGGTTCCATCCATCAATCCAACGAAATTCCCAACTATGTCATCGATCAGCACTGGTATGGGTCAACAAGTCAATGGTACCCTTACGCAATACGCAGCCTTTCCAGAATCATGTCTTGTCCACGCACCAAAGAAGCTAAGTTTTGAGCAAGCGGCGACTTTGACATGTTCAGGCTTAACGGCTTGGAATGCCTGTATGGGACTGAAAGGACGGGAAGTCAAAAAGGGCGATTGGGTTCTGGTGCAGGGGAGTGGTGGTGTCAGTATCGCTTCTTTGCAGGTAAGTCTTCAGTTTCTCATATTAGGTCTGAGCAGAGCAGCAAACCCCACGACATGTCCAGAAAGAGTAATGGCAAAAAGACATCTCATGCTAATGAGCCTCCACGCCGGTTCGAACGACGGACCTTCTCATTACAAGTGAGATGCTCTACCACTGAGCCATAGAGGCAGTCTTTGAGAACGTGGTCAATTCATCCTGCACCATCTCCCATACCTCCCCAAATCACCAAGACACCACCCAAGAAACTAACCAGATAATAACAACCAGTTCGCCATAGCATCAGGCGCAACAGTAATCGCCACAACAAGCAGCGACGAAAAAGCAACCCGTCTCAAAAACTTGGGAGCATCCCACATCCTAAACTACCGCTCCGACCCAACCTGGGGCGAAACAGCAAAATCCCTCTCTCCGAATAAGCGTGGCCTCGACCTGATCATCGATGTCGGTGGCGATAATACTCTCGCCCAATCTCTCGCCGCGATACGAGTCGATGGTCTCATCGTTGCTGCGGGACTGGTTGCTGGAGCGCCGGGTGAGTCGAGACCGGCTCTTATGGATACGTTGTGGAATATTTGTATTGTGAGAGGGGTTTTGCTTGGGACGAAGAAGCAGTTTGAGGATATGGTTAGGTTTATTGAGAAGAAGGAGGTTAATGTTGCTGTCGATGAGGAGAGTTTTGGACTGGGGCATGTTAAGGAGGCGTATTGGAAGATGGAGGCTCAGAAGCATTTTTCGAAGATCGTTATTAAGATTAGGTGATGGGGTTCGAGGTTGAAAAAGTAGTGGGACTCTCGAAATAGACAGCCAGGCCATTTTGGATACGTCGCCCCATGCATTTATTGTCTATACCATAACGTTCATACACGTTTAGTCTAGTAATGAAAAAAAGTGAAAACACCTTTCAAGGAACAATCAAACCCTCATTTTCCCCATCTCATAACACCAACTATACTTTCTTCCCGCTCTTCCTTGCAAACTCATCAGCCTTATATTGAAAAATACTCCCATCATAAACCCTCCTAATCTCATCCTTCTTCATAACCCCATCCTCCGGCCATAGCAACAAATAAGTAGCAAACCACTCAAACCCCACAGCCGCCCACCCGAAAAAATCCATAACAAGTCTATACCCCTTCATCATCCTCAACACATCCCAAGCATCCAATCCCCCCTTCTCGCCTCGATCATACTTTGTGAATATATCCTCGAAATTTTGCGGGCGGAATCGACCTTCGGTGTCGTAAGTCATTGTGGAAGAACCGTGCTTGTCTTTATGGATGTTGCGGAGGTAGATGCGAAAAAGGGGATCCGGGAGGAGACCGGGGACGGTGGGGTAGGAGAGGGTCGGGTGGATTATTAGGACCACTATCAAAGACAGGAAGATTGACCAGCCCCAGGCGCGGACACCGAGGTAGGTGTCATATGGGCTGACGATTCCGTCGTTGTTAGGATCCCAGTAGGAGACATGTTGTTGTAGCACCTGTCTGATTAGTCTCAAGCATAAAGCGGTGTCGGTGAAAACGAACAGTCTGGTGTTGATGCTTTGCGGCCCAATCTCCTTCAACTGTACCATTTGGACTCTCTTTCGATGCAGCCAATGTGGCCCTGGGAGTGCCGGCGTCTATAAGGATTTCATTGTGACCTGGGATGTATGATGTTCTCTCCAGGGTTATAGGAGCTTCAGAAATGGAGTTGTAGTATGGTTTATCGATGGGTTCGTTCTCGACACCACTTGTCTCTCCAACAAGCTTATATTCTCTTTCCTGCATTTGCTTCGGTGGTTCCGTTGCCGTTGTATCAGAATCGGAATGGTCCGTATCGTCGACGGTGAATTCTGCAGCTACTTCGGCGTGTGCCATTCCTGGAGGCATTTTGGGTTGTTCTGATTATGTAGTTGAAAAAGGGAAGGCCAGCCAGGTATTTCAATGTTTGCAGTTCAAAAACGGTTGACATGTGCTTACCTACGGTACACGAATGATGTCACCATGACCGGTATTAGCGTCCAAGAAAGGGGCAGGAACAGATGTACTCCTATCTTGATCAATCCATACTGCTTCAAAGGCTTGGCAAGGGGCGTCAAGTCATTGCCTTTGTGGGTGCAATAATGGCCTTGGAGCTCCACACTGCAGCTTCAGAAGATCCGCGCTCAGCCTCATCCCACTTAGGCGGCCTCCCCGGTGTAGCCTGATTACCTCAGGCATCTTCTGTACACATAGTCTAGCTAGGGCACTTGCCACTTACTTAATACAACAACAACATCCCCATTTCTTTCTATGCGATAATCGTGTTCTTTACGCTCATGAATCTCTATTTCGTGCAGAGGAGCCTGGCGGAAGGTTTGCTTAGTAGGGCGAGTATGCAGAAGATCACGCATGGGAAGGATTTGACGAAGACTCCGGCTCTCGGTGTTCTGTGGGACGAGGAGGCCAACGAGGGCAAGATTTCGAGCCCGGGGCTTTCGCCGAATTGTTGCGCTATGGGAGCGTGCGTTTTGAGCAGGGTCGGCAAGAAATTCATTGTATCCAGGCGCCAAAGCGAGATCTCGTATTGAAGGAGAGGATATAATACTCCAGAATGAGGTGTTTTGGGTGTTGATGATGGGGCCAAGACCGAGGGATGGAGGTGGAGATGGAGAAACGGGATAAGCCTGAGGCAGAGTTAGTTTGCAACAAGCTTCTTGTACCAATTCGCCCTCCAACAACGATGTCTATCACATCTCAAGTCGTCCTCATTATTAGAAGTTTAGAACTACGATTCAATCTTGAACTATCAAATCCCTTAGAACTACACCGATGCCCTGTTCGCCCGTGGGTAATTGTCCGCGGCAATGACCACAATAGAGAGATCCGGAGCTTTTTGGAAGAGGCCAGCCCTGCTTTGCGGCGCAATTAATATAACAATACTACTTCTACACAGCACAATCTTCCGTTTTGCACGTGTAACCCATAATTTCTCCGTCATTTATACTACTTCAGTCACCTGGCTCTCGCAACCGGCCAATGAGATTTGTACAAAAACAGGCATTCTATATAGAAGTCTTTGAGCAATGAACGACTGACTTCGTGTTTGATTTTACAATCACAGTTGCTTCTACAGTCTTTGTCAATACTTTCAAAATGAGGATAGCTTCCATTCCGATACTAGTCGCCTTTGCGGAACTAGCCTCAGCGGTCCAGGATGATACTATCACAGCCTCGCCTATCTGCGACGTCAGTAACCAAGTTTGGAGCACTGGACCTATGTTCGAGCCTGCACCGGTCAGTCGAATCACTGCAGCAATGGGCTCTCGGCCGGACATAGACAACATGTATGGCACGCCTAAAAGTATTCCTAAGACCTTCGAGGGAAACAAGATTGGTGGCTCTGGGGGCAACTTCAAAGAATCGGACCATTTCCGTGTACATGGTGCAACTTCAGACCAACAAGCGACGAAGACTTTGGCCATGATGGAGGCGGCATACGACTGCTTTGTGAACGACATGAAATGGCGAACCTCGGGTCTGTCCTACAACGCGAAGAGCGACGATGGTTATTCTGGTCCGTTCTACAAGGAGAACATATTTGGAAAGTCAACGCTGGGAGCTGCAGCTGGTTTAATGTGTGCAATTGGTCTCCTCCATCGAAAATCCGTATGTGATACTAACATCCAATAGGCAAACAGACCCGCGAACTGGATTTTCATATGTCCAAGTTATATCCAGGGAACTTGCGACTCCCAAAATCACTGTCCACGAGGTGGGTTTTAATTAATTGCTACTGTAGGGACAAGTTTGCCATACTAATGCACTTCCAAGTTTGGCCACGCTCTGACTTACCACGAGAAAGGTTGGGTAAGTGATCTTTCCGTTCTTTCTAGACCTCCATCAATACCTTAGGACTGCTTGAGAGATTTCTCAGTTTGCCTCTGGACTTCTGGTGAAATCATCTTCTTGAATGTCCAATGTACATGCTGAATTCGATATGCTGATTGGCTTACAGGTAGATCAAGCCAGAACGGGAGTTTGGTGGGAACCTGTAGCCAACTGGTTTGCCGACACATATATGACATCCGACCTATGCGCTGCTGCACGCAAACGTGGCAATCAACCCGTAGGAGAGACAATTATACGGCTAGACGTGGTCATATCTCGCTCTCACCTAGTCCTCGTTGATGGAACACCAAACAACGGCAACTACTACGAATCCTGGCCGTTCATCACATACCTCACCAACAACCCGGACAACGTCGATGGACTGGGTCAATTTGCGTTGCGAAACATGTTCCGCGCATTCAAGAGAGGTTCCAACGAGACGCCGCTACACGTTCTTCAGTATATCACGAAAACGCCTGTCCGAGACATTGTTGGCAGATATTGGGCGCGCATGGCGTTCATGGACATCGGGCATACCCAGGCGAGATCATTGTTCGAGAAGACGAGATCACGGCTCAATTATGCCAATCTTGAGGGAGCAAACGGCTCCTACAAACCGAAGGCGGCACGGAAGCCAAAATACTTTGGTGCCAACATCATTCCCCTCAAAGTCGAGGGTGGCAACGTCGGCGTCAAGATTACTGCTGCGAAGCCCTTCGTCGCTACTTTGGCCATCAGGAATGGTGCAGAGGTGAAATACGTTGTGTGTCCAGGTGGCGCTTGCACAGCTAGTGTTGGTGAAGGTGAAGAGACAATGTTGACCATTGTCAATGCCCCGAAAGAGTTGGCTATGCATGATGGCTTCAAGATTTCTGGGGCTGTTGCGGAAGGATTGGACTACGAGCTGAAGCTTACAGGAGCAAAACCTAATCTCTCGCCCTCTTAGAGGACAGCGCTATCAATATCCATTCTCTGCGTTCCCCTCACTTTTCTTCCCTCGCAGTTACTGCAGATATGCTGATAGATTTGTTCAGACGGAAGCGAGTATGGACAGCTTGTCTCAATGAGTTCTACACAAATCAAGTAATAGCTGGACTACTGCCCCAATCGTCGTGCTTCCTTAGATCACTACACGCCCTGGAGCGGCTGCAGTCTGAAAGATTGGACATAGACATTTCCTAGACGACACGACCAGAGATCCGACATCGTCAGTTGCAGGTAAGCTCGATACCTCAATCACCATCGCTTCGGCTCACATGACTTTCGAGATTCTGTACACTTCCGGATTAAATCCTCTAGCTGCTTGAGCAAGATCCTCCGTGGTGTATTGCTCGTCTCACTGTACCATCCGTGATTCCCTAGGGAGAAAAAGGAACAGGAGGTATCGTAAATCTCCCCGAGATAACTAGATGGGAGCCTATTTTGGATATCTTAGTGCGCCGTTTTCGCGTTTCACTTGCGGATACCTTATTTTCCGGCCCTTCCAAATTTCCACTCCTCCAACAGTACCAAACCCCAGCCTTTAGCCCCAGTCTTTGCAACTCCGCTGACTTTTGGTATGTGGGAAAGACACGAGCACCGCCGTCCCAAGTACCGTTTCCTCGAGCACGATGATGACGAGCGCGCTATCATCTTCTTATGTCAAACCACCGAAGCACAGCGCCTCCATCTTGCAAGATAATTTTAGAGGAATGAGTGGTATCCTACTTTCCAGTGTCAGGATTGGTCCTCCTCCCA
Source organism: Venturia aucupariae (assembly GCA_003693225.1). Classification (NCBI taxonomy): domain Eukaryota; kingdom Fungi; phylum Ascomycota; class Dothideomycetes; order Venturiales; family Venturiaceae; genus Venturia; species Venturia aucupariae. The sequence continues at coordinate 66,435 of QWZN01000076.1, forward strand.
AGTCTTACTCGAGGACTATAAGCTGCCACGCAATCCTTTAGACGTCATACCTTGGATAAGAGATTCCATCCCCAAACTATCTGTTCTGATTGATGTTTTTATGGAATCACTAGCTCAACATGGTCCAAGATATGTTTTTCGTGGATGATCAGAGTTTCTGTGACGGTACCATCATTATAGCTCACTGACTGGACGACATGAGCAACTTTGAAGCAGTACGTTCTCCTGCCCATCTCGCAAATTCGCTTTCACCAGGTGCTGCCATGCCTTGCCGGAATCCTGAATCGATGCCGCTTGAATACCACCTACAACCTTGGTTCTACTATGAATCGACTAGACAGATTCGTGCCTATCGCGCAGTGGAAGGGCGTCTGCCAGACGAACTTTCTGAAATGATCCTGGCAGAACTCCGATGACTGGATACTTTGAAGGCCTAGGAAAGTTCGTCTACGTCTGTTGGGTACTGAGCCTGTAAGTAGACTGTCCGAATCGCTGGACCCTCATGTTTATTGCGCAGACCATGGAGGAGCTCAAGGCTAGCAAAGCAAAATATGAGGCGTAGATAGCTGAGCTCAGCTCAATCGAAACGCTTGAGGCTGAGACAACTGGTCATTTTTCACATGTGAGTAAAACAGGCCGGGCGAGAACGATAACGTCAGTAAGTATAGGATGATGATGCAACAAGGGATATAAGAGCTTGGAAATTCACTGGTTGCCGTTCACGTCTTAGCGCCATAAAGCGAAGAGCATGTGCAGAAATTCAAAAATACTCTAGAGGCCGTGAGATGCCGCCTTTCATTTCCGGATACAGGTACTCTTCGTTATGAGGGCACGCTAGAATACTGTTTGAGAACCTTGCAGCGGTTTTACAGTACTGACACTGCACTTTCTATTGATGCCGAGAATTTTATTATAACGACCAGGCATGACGCCCACACACCGTTTGTATATGGCCTCGGTTGTGCAAACGTTGACGAAATGGGCGCACTTTTTGGGGATTTCAATTGCTCTCAAATAATCCATGAAGCTGGTGAAACTTCCCACAAAAAGTTTTGCGAAATGGTTCTTGAGACATTTGAGACACAGTCTTACCACGGACGAAAGAGAGAGCGACCCAACGAGATTATCTTGAATAGAGATAGGCCAATCAGTCTTGCGTCACGCATCGGTAGGGCTTTCTCTTTGCCTGGACCATCAATCGAGCTAACGATTATTCAGAAACCATCGAGCCTTGTGTGCTTGTATTTATACTTCCAATTGTGTCGCCATCGCAGATCGTAATGATCCGAAAAACTTTCTATACGTCAAGTCTCGAAGACACCATGACCTGGGTCTTCCTCCCTTGCAATCTGGAAGACGCCACCATGGAAGGACTTGTCGAATTGTATGAAAGTGGAAATAACCCTCATATCGAAGACCTGCCGGCCAATTTCGTCGCTTTGGACGTGTAGATGGTGCATGAAATTGAAGATTCCTTCGCGATATCAACAATAGGTAGCCGTGATCCTTGTAGGACTTCTGTAATTGTTGGCAGTGCTTGGGCGAACATGGGAAGACATTGCAAATCTGTCACTGACTTCCTTGGATACAGATCCGGACGCATGAACACGGAGAAGGTTGGACCGGTAATGGAAGAACTCTGTGAGAGCATCAGTGCCGAAGCGTTCGAGCTGGAGTTGATTGCAGAGGCTCCCCTTCGAAAGATATATTGGTCTGACGTTCGGGACTGGGCTGCCAGTGATGAGGCAAATTACGCGCTTCGTATATTTCAAATCTACCGCTGAGCTGGACGGGGTTATTCCAGGCGACGATATCGGCTGGAACTCAGCCAAACGAATATCACGATTGATTGAGTCAGTTCTATCGTGGGAATAGCTTGAAGTGTTGTGAACGATAGGTCACTTGACCTCAACACCAGGACTACAAAGTTTGTCAACACGATTCCTCGCACCCACACTTCAACAACCACCTCCACAACCCATCACTGATGACCGAAAACTCTGCACCATCCAAGAGTAAGCAATGTATAGACAAATTTGGCAGACGCGCCTTGGCGGTCAAGCAATAGCTAATTGTCAACCAGATTCGGTCCCCAAACCTCAAGATGTCCCAGCAATCCCATCAGCGCGCAATGTCAAACACCATCGAGGACGCAGATCAGAACAAGGGCGGCAAAATCCAGCCTCCACATGACGCGAATACCCCGTTCCTTTCACTCCCACGCGAAGTCCGTCAGAAAATTCTCACGAAAGTCCTCGCCGATGCAGTAGTCGAAGACTTCACTCTCATGGACATCCTCACTTACTTCAGATTCGAGCTTCAACAACCAACTCACTTCCACCCAACTCGAAATCACGTCAAGGTCCCTCATCTGAGTGAGGCAGCATCTACGCTCAGTGAAGTCCGTCCCATCATCAAAGAGGATCTTCCTTTCGTACTAAACGAGCAACTTATGAAGATCGAGGGATACTACGATAATTGGAACGCATCGGGCAGTGTGTGGGAGTACAAGGAGAATAGTGATTGGAAAGCGAGGGCGGAGCAATGGATGCCATTGATGTATAGCTACCTGGAAACCGACATCAAGAGACTCTCCCGACGTCTCTACCGAATCCTGAGATCGATCGATCCTACAGATGCCGGATGCTGGAAGCGTTTCAAACTCCACGTCTCTTGGTACGCTGCCACTTCGCAGGTCCCTTGCGATGAGAGTGATCAAGAAGATGAAGATATGGAGATTGCTGAGAAGTTACTTCACATCGACAGCAAATGTGACTGTGGCCGAGCCGCGGGCAGTTAAGGTGCGTGTGGCGACGAACCAGTGATTATGTATGCTGACATTGGCTAGAGGGGAGAATAATGCCGATTCAACTGGATTGTCAGAAGTCGATAGAGGAATCATGGACATCGGGGCGACAGAATTTCGCATCGGCACGATGGCACGGATACAGCTCGCCGGAGATTATCTGGAGTAAGGTCAATATCATGCACTAGAAAAATTCAAACTCCTGATGTGTTCAAGATCGACTTGCCAAATTGTACTTGCTACTTCTCAATACTCAACTCATCAAACACCTTCTCCAAACCTCCCTCATCAAACCCCGGCGCCTCATCTGGAAGTGTAAACCCCTTATACGGCCTCCCCGCCTTCTGAATCAACGCCTCAATCCCCTCCCCACTAGTAAAACTAATAACCCTCACAAACCTCGTCGCAAACTCAAGCGTAAAACTCTGTCCGGAAGGAATAACAACAGTCTCCCCCTCCCTAACCGTCTCCCCACTCTTCCCCCCCAATGTCACCACCAGCGCACCTTCCTGCACACAAAGACAATGATCCACATCCTTGAATGTCAACGGTTGCGAGAACAGACTTGGACCGTAAACAGCGGAACCCTCGATACTCGAAATGGCAAACTTGCCACCCGTCTGCTGCGTCGTAACAAACGGTCTCGACATAACCCCGCCAGCCATCCACCTCGGTCCCATATTCGCCCTCAGGAAATAAGGCTCCAGTGGTCCAGGCAACACATTCTCTTCCTCCTTCCACTCCGACACCTCAGGCGCTTGATAATCCCTCTGAAACACGACATCAAATCGATCCCTGGCAGCTATAATTTTAGGCATGAGGAGAGCCTTCAAATCACGGTCGTCGAATTCAGGAACGAGGAGACCAGTAAAGGGTTCCGAGACGAAGCGGAAGAAATCCACCCAATCGCCTGGTGCGATGAGGCCGAGGATTTCGGTGTGGGGACCTAGCATCTCGGGATTATGTATCACTTTCTGTGGAATAATACCTCGTTAGTTAATTTTCAATCCTCCCCGCCATCAGTATAGCAAACCATCACATTAACATCATCTTTTTTCCGCTGAGATGGGAAAAGTGCCGTGGACTGGGAGAACATACAGGCGGCACATAAGCAAAATCCCCCGGTCCCATGATCCTGCATTGATCCCCATTCCACAATTTCAAGTACCCCTTCGTCACGAGGAAAACATCGTGCGCTTCATTGTGATAATGGAACCCCGGGGCATCCGAGAGAACAGCTCCACTCGTAAACACGGCGATTTTGTTATTCGTTTGTTTTGCCGAGGCGAGGATGCGGAAGACGCCTTTGCTGCCTGGGATGGTGATTCTTTCGCCTTCGAGTTGGGGGATTATGTAGGGTTCTTGGGTGGATGGGGGGGAGTTGTGGCGGGTTGGTGACATTTTTTGGGGGGTGGGATGGGTTTGTGTGGTAGTAATGGAGAATTTCCCCTTTCGAAGAATACTTCTTGATTATGTTGATAGATTGTTGGTTGTATGAAAAAGACATTGGTGTTACAGTAGTATGATTTATATGACGGGTTGATACCCCACACTCTCCTCCACATCCCGGAGGCAGCGCCATACGCACTTCGGAGCTTCCCGCAAAATCGAATGTTTTGTGAGGCAATATCGTCGCTGACCATTGGTTCGGGAGAGGGAACTAGGCTTTCTAGCATGCCGTTACTAGTGTCCTTGACGGATTTTCCGAGTTATGATTCACGGCGGACTGAAAATTAGGGCCGTCGGGTTACGATATGCATGCCTGATGTAATGGTACGCGACTACATCTTCAAATACCATCATGTCAAACAGATTGGAGGCTACCTACAAGGTGGTGGAAGATTGCCGCATCGAGACTTTGATATATGTGCCCAAAGAGTCTACTCCTCAATCTAATCACCCCGTGAGTAAGTATTCAGAACGGAATAACAGCTCTTTGCAACAAGCTGACCGAAAACAGTCATCGATATTCATGGTGGAGGCTTTATGCTAGGCCATTCAGGCATGGTCAATCAAGACCAAATTCAAGATTGCCTTGATCGAGGTTGGATCGTAGTTGTGCCTGACCATCGATTATGCCCACAAGTTGAGATATCTGCTATCATGGACGACATCCGCGATCTCCTACGCTGGATTCAAAACGGAAAATTGGATGAGATTCTTGCCAAAGAGAGCAAATCCAGTGTCCAGTGTGACCTCGAGCGGATAGTCGCCTTCGGCACATCTGCAGGGGGACATTTGTCGCTATGCCTCGTACATCCTCCAAACCTGCCATTTGTGATTATGCTAACCGTAAGACAGGGCTATGGCGTCGAAAAGCCAGTTGCAGCCATCCTAGATTTCTACGGTCCTTGCAACTTCAGCAACCCATTCTGGTCCTCCAAAGTCACTTCCCTTTGTGAAAAGATCCCCAAATTTCCAGAAGAGTTTATTAACCAAGTCTACACCGAATCTCCCATTCCAACAAAAGGTGGCGTATCCCTCGAAGGCCAAGCAACGGGCGGCCCAAATTTCAAAGAACCCCGCGTCGCCTTCGCAATGACACATATAGCCAATGGAACCCTACTGAGTGTCTGTTGCCCATCAAAGGATTACAATAAAATCGATCCTATTTGCAATATTGTCCAGGAATTTCCACCGACTTGTGTTGTGCATGGACAGAGCGATACCATGGTTCCCATCACGCTCAGCCAGGATTTGTTCGCCATATTGAAGAAGGAAGGAGTGGAGTGTGAGATGATTGAGGTTCCGGGGGAGGAGCACACGTTTGCGGGCAAGATGGTGAAGGGCGGGCAGACGTGGAATTTGCAGAGGAAGGGATTCGATTGGGTCGAAGCTGTGCTGGCGAGGGTTTAAGCATGTAAACTTCAGTAGAGTCGTACCCATGTGTCTCCAGAGATGTAGAAATCCGACTCTTGGCATCTGGTTCCTCCACTTCTTGCATCAATTTTAGCTCGCATTGCCCTATGCATGGGTGAGAACGCGGTATTTATGGTTAATGAGTGCGGAGGCGCAAGGCTGATACGTGGAGTCGCTGTCTGCCCATTGCGAGCAGAAAGCCGGCGGAGAGTTCCCCAGAGTCGTATTGGATGCTGACCCAGCGTTTGTGACACATCTGTCCTATCCAGTCTCTTGCCTGGATCTGGTCCGCAAGTTCAACTTTGCGTATTACTCATTAGTGCCGGGTCTCTGATCATGAGCTCACCGAGGTTCTCATCGGGGGGCAGAAGGAATTACTGGCGCGACAGAGATGATATAGGAGTGGAGCAGAATCTGAGATCAGGAGACCAGGAGACGCGACACGCGAATTGGAGTACACGTGATATTAGTACTATACGACTGACAGAAGCTGAATTTTGTCCTCACTTCAATCGATCAGTCAAAGCTTGATCACAAAATGTGATTGATACATTATCAACTATTTTCCATCAACTATTGTCCCATATGCAAATGATGTTCTCTAATATACTATAGAGGCCTCTAACTCTTACATCTCTTCTCGACACCGACGAGACAACTGATATTTTACTCCCAAAGTTTTTTGACCTGCTCATACCACTTCAACTTTGTCTGAATAGCATGTCTAGGCTCCTCCTCAGCAAGCACCTCCTCCAACCCAGTATGCATATCCACCAACTCTGAAGGATGTGCCCAAGGATCATTTCTCGCATAGATTCTGTGTCCAAAGTAGATGACCAGAAAGATTGGAATACCCACGTAAGCTGTCAAAAAGGAAGACACGCTCCAATTCTCCGGCCAGAAAACGCTGAAACCGTTGATGAGAGTCAAAATGACGAAGCCCACAATGGCAAGGTAGGAGCCCCATGGCTGCATTATTGATGTGTAGGGAAGCTCGGCGTTGGTAATACCCTGGACTTGGCAAGCTTTGCGGAAGCGAAGGTAAATAATTGAGCAGCAGATCCAGGATAGGAAACCAGACGTGTTGGTCAGGTTGACGAACCAGTTGAAAACCACCGCGCCGCTATTAGCAACGTTGAGATAAGCCAGGGCGCAAAAAAGAGACGAAGCAATGACTGCTCTAATCGGAACACCTTGCTTCGTGCAGGCTTTGAAGAATGATGGTGCATTACCAGACAAGGCCAACGAGTAAAGACTGCGGCTGGACAGGTAGAGAAAAGAGTTTCCAGACGACCAGGCTGATATGATGATACCGGCGTTGATGATAGAGTCCAGAACATCAATACCTGCGTTCTTGATACCGACAACGAAAGCTGACGAACCGGCCCCAGATCCTCCAGAGGTGATTCTTGGATCGTTGCTCGGGCAAGTGACACCAATTGCGAGGACTGAACCAATGTAGAAGAAGAACAAGCGGTAGATGTATCGCCTTGAATAGAAAGTCAGCCTCGGGGCTCCACACAGCATGCGGAAGGTCATGAAACTCACCTGGCTGCTATTGGAAGGTTGTGGCGAGGCGACTTCATCTCACCAGCAGTAGCGATCATGAGCTCAGGAGCAAATGTGAATGGAAAGGCGGAAAGCACCCAAGTCGAAAGCAGCGCCAAGAATCTGCCAGTATGTCCAGTCTCCAAGTAGGTATTAGTTGCCCCTGGATTTTTCCAGTATCTGTATCAAGACTCAGCAAGTATCCGTTGCAAACAAGGTAAAATTTGTAATACCTGAATCCTAGACGGTCATGGTTGGGGCCTCCGCCGAAGAACAACACCACAGACAGGATGAGTAGACCAGTCATCATGACGACTTTTGTTGAAGCAAACCTAGTCATGGTTAGCTCATGAACTCTTGCTGGAAGAAGTAACTAAGAGACATGTTCGACATACCAAAACTCAGTCTCTCCATAGTACTTGACGGGCAGAAGGTTGAGGCCAACGATAACCACAATCATGATGGAAATCCAAACAGCAATGTTGACATCCGATTTCCAGTAATCAATGACGAGTCCAGCTGCTGTAATCTCGTACGGTACTAGAATTCCCAAAGAGTAGAAGTAGAGCCATCCGAGAGCGAAGCCCATCGATCGCGATACGTAGCGGAAACCGAACAAGTTCATGGACGCACCGGGCGTGGGAAGGTAAGCCGCAACGGTGACAGTGCCAGAGACGATACAAAAGACCAGCATTGACATGAACAGGTAGGCCAGGAGAATGAAGAGAGGCCCACCACGAGCGAGTGTTTGACCAGAGCCCACAAACAATCCAGTACCGATGGTGCCCCCGAGGGCAATCATTTGGGCATGGCGAGACTTGAGTCCTGGCCATGGTCAGAGGTGGGAATGTAGGAGGGCTTGTGAAGGCTTACCTCGCTGTGTCTTCTCAAATCGTTCGTCGAAAATTTCGGCCTGGAGAACGGTCGCATCAACGACAGAACCTTTGCGCTCTCCGCCGATGTTACGCTCGCGAACGCCATCATACTCGGGCAAATTGCCCTTCTCGGACCTTTGAACAGAGTCCATCACGAGGAGCTGTAGCGATGTGAGTTGGACGTGGAGAATAGCTTGACAGAGCCCAATCGTTCACGGTGAGAGTATCCCAAGCTCTTATGGAGTTCTTGCGCAGCGTACTAGTAGTGGTCCACACTCGCGCGAGAAGAGAGGGTCCAAGGGCTTGGTCTTCGATATTCCCTATCCCAGCCGCAGCGGACCCCTGCACCCATAGATAAAGGCAATCCTTGTAGTTGGAGGAGAGACATTCTGGAAAGCAGCTAGACTGTAAATGACCCGTTACTGGGGATTATTATTATTCCTGGTCGGGCGATCCTGGTCGTAGATCTAGAGCCCATGAGGACACGGGAGCTTGGTGCAGGTTTTTCTTGAGATATCGAGGACATGCTGCAGCGTGAGACTTGCCATCGGTATCGAAGACAGAGATAGCGAGATTGACTGCAGGCCTCACGCGAGCGTACGGGCACCATTCTAGAACTATGGGGCGTGGGATGGCGATCTTGCATGGCATGGATAAGCCTCCGCTGGAGAAAACCGCGGGAGGGGAAGAGAAGCCGCCCATCTCTTGTCCTTCAACTTTGCAAGGCAGAATTGCTACCTCTTTGAAGACAAGGGAGAGACAGAACTGAACAGCGCGATGTGCAGACTGAAGCCGGGGCGCGCGGACTTGGGAGGCAGATACTCTGCCGGGTCGAATTGATGTCGAGAAATTCCGACCGCATTTCTGGCCGCAATTACGGTCTGGGCGCCAAGAGCTGTGATTGTGATGGAAGGAGAGTGAGGTGAGGATGGAAGGGCTGAGAGTGTATACTAGTACTCTCGAGTCGTGAGCGGATGTCTCTATCCGCTCACATGACTTCTTCACGCCTACATGGCATTCACGTTTGAACAATCTAGTACTACTTCTAGGTGAAGTATCATCCTCAATTATGTAGTTAACTGTCTATAGGATTACAACGGAGAAGACAGTAGAACAGGAATGCTCAGCCCGTATTCAAAACACCAACCACGTCGAATAACACTGCATTCAACCCTCAACGTCATACCAAATTTCCATCTACAACTCCAAACCCCAGGGCAGCAGGTAAGGAGGAGCAAGATTAATTAGACCAAGCAGTGTATTATTGCAAGAATACTTCACGAGGTAACGATTCGGTGTTGCAGTTTTCCCATTGCTGATGAAGGTCGAACGATCTGGAGTTGTAGCCGTGATATTGAAGTTGGCCGCTCCCTGAGCATTCGCATACTGAACACGGAATGGATAGTACTGTCCTTGAATCATTGCAAAGTAGACCGTGGTTGCAATCGGAAGCGTGGAGCGCGTTACTCTTATAAGTGGATCGTCAGCCCCATAGCCAATATAGGTGTTGGTTGAGCTACCACCACCGTCCCAGCTACCGTGCCCGATGGCATGATTGTTACTGTCGTTGCAATGAGCCCGGAAACCACAGTAGTCGTGACACGAGTCTGGGGGTAGCCAATAATGACACTTCCGCTTTGTGTACCGCTTGCAGGAATAGTTGATTGATATGAAGAACCACCAGTAAAGAACGAGGTCCTGGTAATCGTTCCTGCAGGAGTCACACCGACAATGGCAGTGACAACGGAATCGCCAGTTCGTAGACTTGTGTAGGCGGAAACTCCAGTCGGCAGAACAATTATGGATGAGATGGTGGAATACTGGGTCGGGGTGTAGACAACGGGCTGAATGACCGACCCACTGGTGATGAATGTCGTCAAAGCTGGAACCGTCGGTGCAACGTTTACGGCTGAGGTTGGCGCAGAGGAATATTGCCCGGGGACCCCGATGACGGGATAGACAACATTTGACGAGGTGACCACGCTGGAATAGCCGGTTGCGTAGGGAGGAAGGTTAACGATGCTCGTTGGCGCAGCAGATAACGCTACAGTTTGCCCGACTACAGGGATGATAACCGTTCCGCTCGTTACTACGCTTGTAAACGGGATCGCGGGTAGAGTGACGGAAATGGTCGGCGCGGAGAGGGAAAGGTTAACGATGCTCGTTGGCGCGGAGAGGGGAAGGTTAACGATGCTCGTTGGCGCGGCAGATAATGCTTCAGTTTGCCCGACTATAGGGATGACCACTGTTCCGCTCGTCACTGCGGTTGTGAATGGGATCCCGTCTGTGGGGAGAGTGACGGAAATGGTTGGCGCGGAGGCAGGAAGGTCAACGATGCTCGTTAGTGCAGCAGATAACGCTACAGTTTGCCCGACTATAGGGATGACCACTGTTCCGCTCGTCACTACGCTTGTGAATGGGATCCCGTCTGTGGGGAGAGTGACGGAAATGGTTGGCGCGGAGGCAGGAAGGTCAACGATGCTCGTTGGTGCAGCAGATAACGCTATAGTTTGCCCGACTATAGGGATGACCAATGTTCCGCTCGTCACTGCGCTTGTAAATGGGATCCCATCTGCGGGTAGAGTGACGGAAATGGTCGGCGCGGAGGAGACTTGGCTGGGGACACCTACGACTGGAATCAAAGAATTTTCACTCGTGAGTATCGACGTGAATTGCTGGCTTCCATCTGGGATCGCGGTCGTAATAGCCGGGGCAGTCGTCAAGCCAGCTAACGAGGAGACTTGGCTGGGGACACCTACGACTGGAATCAAAGAATTTTCACTCGTGAGTATCGACGTGAATTGTTGGCTTCCATCTGGGATCGCAGTCGTAATAGCCGGGGCAGTCGTCAGGGCAGTCGTCAAGCCAGCTAACGAAGACGCGGCTGATCCTATGATTGGAGTCAAGGTACCCGCATTCGTGATATACGAAGTAAACTCTTGGGCCCCGGCTGGAATCGTGGCTGTAATAGCTGGTGCAGTCGACAGATCAATTAAGGAAGAAGATTCAGCTGATCCAATGATTGGAGTCACGATACCCGCGTCCGCGTCCGTAATGTACGAAGTGAATTGCTGGATCCCGGGTGGAATCGTGGCTGTAATAGCTGGTGCAGTCGACAGATCAATTAAGGAAGAAGATTCAGCTGATCCAATGATTGGAGTCACGATACCCGCGTCCGCGTCCGTAATGTACGAAGTGAATTGCTGGATCCCGGCTGGAATCGTGGCTGTAATAGCTGGTGCAGTCGACAGATCAATTAAGGAAGATTCAGCTGATCCAATGATTGGAGTTACGATACCCGCGTCCGCGTCCGTAATGTACGAAGTGAATTGCTGGATCCCGGCTGGAATCGTGGCTGTAATAGCTGGTGTAGTCGACAGATCAATTAAGGAAGATTCAGCTGATCCAATGATTGGAGTTACGATACCCGCGTCCGCGTCCGTAATGTACGAAGTGAATTGCTGGATCCCGGCTGGAATCGTAGCTATAATAGCTGGTGCGGTCGAGAGATCAATCAAGGAAGATTCAGCTGATCCAATGATTGGAGTCAGAATCGTAGCTGTAATAGCTGGTACAGTCGACAGATCAATCAAGGAAGATTCAGCTGATCCAATGATTGGAGTCAGAATCGTGGCTGTAATAGCTGGTACAGTCGAGAGATCAATCAAGGAAGATTCAGCTGATCCAATGATTGGAGTCAGAATCGTAGCTATAATAGCTGGTGCAGTCGACAGATCAATCAAGGAAGATTCAGCTGATCCAATGATTGGAGTTAGAATCGTGGCTGTAATAGCTGGTATAGTCGAGAGATCAATCAAGGAAGATTCAGCTGATCCAATGATTGGAGTCACGATGCCCGCGTCCGTAATGTACGAAGTGACTTGCTGGCTACCGGCTGGAAGGTTTGTAACGATCGGGGCCGCGGTCAAGTAGGACAGAACCGACGTTGGTATATTAGACCCGATAATTGGTATATCAGACCCGATAAGTGGTATGTCAGACCCGATAATTGGAGTTACGATTCCAGTATTCGTAACGAAGCTCGTGAATGGTAAACTACCGGCTGGGAGGTTTGTGACGATCGGGGCCGCGGTTAAGTAGGACAGAACCGATGTTGGTATATCAGACCCGATAATTGGTATATCAGACCCGATAATTGGTATATCAGACCCGATAATTGGTATATCAGACCCGATAATTGGAGTTACGATTCCAGTATTCGTAACGAAGCTCGTGAACGGTGAACTACCGACTGGGAGACTTGTGACGATCGGGGCCGCAGTCAAGTAGGACAGAGCCGATGTTGGTATATCAGACTCGATAATTGGTATATCAGATCCGATAATTGGAGTCACGATTCCAGCATTCGTAACGAAACTCGTGAACGATAGACTACCTACTGGGAGGCTTGTTACGATCGGGGCCGCAGTTGAGTAAGATGCTGGCTGGCCAACAATTGGCAAGATTGTATTGCCATCTGTCTGGAAAGAAGTATAGGCGCTGGCTCCTGGCGGAAGAATTTGAATTGAAGTTGCTGCAGTTTGGAGCTGGGCAGGCTTGCCAACAATTGCCGTGACCGTCGAGATGCCTGTGGCCTGAGACGTGAATCCGGAAGCAGTCGCATCCAGCGTTTGAATCGAAGTAGCGTATTGATAAGGAGCCGGCGATCCCACTATCACACTAGCACATGGTGAAGATAGCTGTGGCAGGGCATCGACTGCAGAGAACGAATGGAAGAGCGCGGCAAGGACCAGCACTTTGGAAGCCATATTGTAGCAGAAAAGATAATGAGGGCTGAAATGAAATCGTATGGGAATGTGAAAGCCTGATGGACATAAAGTAATGTTTGATTGAGCAGTCAGTCACTTGAACTGGTCAGGAGCGTTTCGAGTCCCAAAATTCTCTCGCCGCTATCCATGGTTCAACGTGCTTCATCTCATCGATTCTACGCTCAAATCAGCCAGAAAGTTCCTGCACAGTTGGCCATGCGACTTGGGAGAATGAATAGAAATGTGCTATTGGCTTCAGCTGTAAGGGTGGAACCCAATTACGCAACGAGTTTTATATGATTTTGCAAACTTTTTTCTTAAGTTCCTACACTCTGCAAAATCAGAGGTACTACTCTGATCAGTATAATTATATCTTTGAACGCAGTGTTTACACGTACCTGTGAATGTTTACTTCGTATCTTGATCGTGGGAACTGGTACGTGAACCTACATCAATCATCCGGATATTCCGTGCAAGCATCCTCAACACTCTGAACACATCCAGCCGCGGACTTGAGCAAAATCGAATCAACGGGTGCAGCGTCCTGGATTGACAACGATCTAACGCAAGAAGCGAAAATATGCGAATTCCGGCATGCCGTTAAGAACGGCCAAGCCGTTTAGGGAAACAAGGATGAAGAACGCGAGTTTCTACCTTCAGCTTGACAACCAAATGCGAAGATGTAAGATTAGAACAATCGTTCGAGGTGGTCTGGGCGTCAACATCATGATGGCGGATTGGGTTCTTTGTTGAATGAGCATGGGAGCAAGTTAACTTGCGGGACGAGCGACGTCTTGCTCCGGCCGTACACGTGATGTGGGAGATCACGACTGCCATATCACAGAAACCTTAAACAGGAAGAATTTAGGTGGCGAATCTTACCGTGTGTTCACATTGGCTTTGAATACAGACCGGAAAATAAGCTATTACCTGTGACTTGAGACACTTGGCACGAAAATGGTCGAGCTAGAAAGAACTCTGAGTCCATAACCATACGCGATAAATATCTGCCGGTTATCGTCTCAGAGTATTAGAACTTCCAAAATCAAAAAATGATGATGAATCGATTTTGGGATTGAAACAACTGAGTAATAGGTCGATAGAAGTTCCTGTTGCTCGCAGTAGTATCCTTACATTGGATGCAGAATCACAACTCTGCTCCGATATTTTGCTAAGTAGACTTCCTTCCCGAGAAGCTACGGTTTTCCGTTATCAAAATACTAGCATGAAAAACATACCCTGAATGGCAAAAGGGTATTAAGCACCACCTGCAAACTGAACCTTTCCTCCAAATCGCCTAGAGCTTCATCTAAGCTTCAAGTCGGTGGCTCACACCAATTCCAACCCTGGCTTCTGTTGCGCAGCAATTTGCTTTTCATCAACGATTATAATCCCCTTACCTGACATCCTCCCACTATGCGCCAGCTCAACCAACTCAGGCAAATTTTTAATGCCATTGAATGGATTGGTGCTCACAGATATTTTGTGTTCCGCAACGACATCCAACATCCTTCGAGCCTCGTCAGGAGAGCAGACGAGCGATCCTTCGATCCTGATATCACGGAAGATGAGTTCGTGGAATGGCACTGAGACATTCTCCGGCTGGGATCTATATGTGAGAGGAGTGATAGAGAGAGAAGTGTGAGGTATTGCCTACCTGGGCGATTTGTATCATTTTACCATGCATTTTTGTCACCGCGCAAGCCGTTGCAGCAGCAGAATTGGCATCGGAGACATTGATGGTAGCATCTGCGCCTTGGCTGTTCGTGACCGCTTGAACCTCTTCTACGACACTTTTATCTCCTTTTCGGGCGTCAATGATGATTTGAGCTCCAACTTTTTTACTTAGCTCAAGTCCTTCGTCTCGTGAATCAATGGCTATAACTTGCAATCCCAGAGCTTTTGCGAATTGTATGCCCAGATGCCCAAGACCTCCTCCCGAGCCTACAATAGCCAGCGTCTCGCCAGACTTGAGTTTAGCCTGTAACACTCCTCGCCAGACTGTACACCCGGCACAGGCCATCGGCGCAGCCGTCTGGAAACTGACATCATCGGGTAATTTCACGCTCGTTCTAGCATCAGCCAGAAGATAGTCTGCGAAAGCCCCGTCCATTGTCACGCCCAAGTGACCAGCAATATTGATGCAGTATTGTTTGAAGTTCTCTGGTCCCAAACAATCGCCACAATGACCACAGGGATTTTGAGGTATGCCAACCATTACCCGATCTCCAGGTGCAAGATTCTTCACCTCGGTACCGACTTGAACAACTGTGCCAGCACCTTCATGGGATGCAATCGAAGGTAATTTGGTCTTGAAATCGCCATTGATGACCATGCCATCAGTGTGACATAGCGAGGCGACGGCTACTTTGACGAGCAAAGATTGGGGGCCCAGATGTTTGGGAACGGGAACTTCGTGGATCTTGTACGGCTTGTTGTACTGCGTACTGTGTTAACAAATCGGCCTTTTCCATTGTCTCGGTGAACTTACCTCGACCACTTGGGCAGCCAGCATCTTGCCAGGTAAACTTGTAGGCGCCATAATGGATGCCGTCGAAGGTCAGATTGATGAAACGTTTTCTTGACAGAAAGGGAACGAAAATTGTCAAAATCTCTCAAAGCAGATGTAAGAACGGTAAGGAAACGCGACGCGAAGCACATAGTTAGGATGTACATTTCGAGAATTGGCCACAATGTCATCATGCATGGCATGCGCGGAGTCGTTGGCGCTTGCACCGAGGATGTAGGGAATAAGCTACGTATCTTAGTACTGTTAGCGGCAGAGATCTAGGAGTAGGTCCCGAATTGGAGAACTTGATATTTGTTAGAAGAAGTCGGATGGAGGACAATCAGACCTCAGCTGTAGATGGGCACGTTGATTTGATATTGGACAAGAGAGATTTCCGCGCTTGAAACATTCTGTGTTATTATCTTCGAGACAGGAAGTCCTTGACAAAGAAGTCTTGTACACGTCGTTGGTGCTTCTGCCACGATTTCGCTTGGTGGTTTGGAATTTCCATTCCATCTCATCTCGGCATAGGATATGCCAGCATCCGTCACTCAACATCACAAGAGCAGCACATTGAGCAACAAAAGCGACGACAACAACATCTATTAGCGAAGATTCCTTTCCAAAACTGGAGACTTCTTTGCTCCCTCACTAAAAGCGACCTTCGAAATATACTCCGACTTCTTGATCAGCAGCAAGTCTTCGCCGTGTGTACATGATGGCTGAAGCGCAAACGATATCCCTTCCTCAAATCCTCGTCTTCGCCGTCGTTGGCTTGCTGATCGTCCGTTGGTTTTTCGCCTCTGGCACTCCGACTTCTTCTGGCGCGCAGAACGGTACCACGGCTCATGGATCGCGGGTTAATCCAGCGCACGTGGAGCAGTTGATGGCCATGTTTCCTCAGCTCGACAGACGGACCGTTATCTGGGAACTGCAGAAAAATGGAGGCAATGTGAATAGGATAGCTGAGACTGTGCTGGGCGGTGGCAGGCTGAGCATTGTGAGTGAAGAGCACTATTTCTGGAGCCTTTTTGCTAATAAGATCTTAGCCACCACCTACTTTCCAGCCGCCCATGCCTCAACCTTCTACAAATACTCGAGCACCAACTCGTCCCGGTCCCTCTCATCCGGACTTGATTACCAAATACAATCTCGCCTCGAAATTGGCTGAAGGCTCGACGACAACTTCCTCCGAGCTCGTTTCGAGTAGCTCCAATGCGAATCAGCGAAGGTCACCGGCCTGGTCGAGTGATAAAACACAAAGACAAGCGTTGTTGTTGAAGAAGAAGGAGGAGATGATTTTGAAGGCCAGGAGAGCTATGGAGGAAAGGGACAAGACAGCAAACGCTTGAACACTTGTGGACTATCCTGCACCGAGCATGGAGGCCCATTGGGAACAACAATGTACACTTACAACTTTGGTGTAGCAAGAGTCGCAGAAGCTCGATTACGCTGTATTCGAATTTGGAGGCGTGCAAGTGACATACGTTTTAGACCTTGAGATCCCCCATTGCAACTCTACTGGTCTTTCCTCCCATCAACCATTGTCGCCTTCCCATTTACCATCGTATACAGCCTTTTCAGTCCCCACGTATTCAAACACATCACAACCGCCGCACCGGAGAACAAGCCGACCCTACCCTCGAACCCAGCGTCACGAAACAACGGATAAGGATAAAAACCATTCTGCTGGAAACACTTCTCAACCCACAACCAATACATCCCTGCAATACATGCGGACAGCGTGGAACTAGATAGTTTCTTGATCTCCCAAGGTGGAGAAAAGAAGAGGTGATCAAGCATGAGAAGGACAGTTGGGAAAAGGTGAAATCCCAGATCCGTAATGACGGGAGGATTTGGACTCCACTCTGGAATGACGAGTTTTGGGTCTATGGCTCGTAGTGTCCAATAGAGCAAAGAGATAAGCAGCGACAATGGTGAAGCCACTAGCCCGAGGACATTCTTGAATGTAAACAAGGCTGGTGACAGTGTCAAGTCTGACAACAGGCCAAAGACGAATGAGAGGGTCGAAATGGCAAGACCAATGTTTGTGAGATATTGTAGATGCCAGCCGTAGCTTTCGTTGATGGGATTCGGGGTTATTATGAGGCTGCGCCTCGTTAGCCAGGAGTTGTGGGCGCCACGTTAGGACAGGAAACATGGATCCGTACTATCTGAAGCTCGATGCGAAGCTTGCTGTTTAGATCGTCAGCTCTGCTTATTTGACCAGACTGTTCCGGGGTTCTTCACCAAGTCCGACAATGTGCAGCAAAGCCGAAGCTCGGCAAGGAGCTTTGAGCCTCCAGTGTGGCTCTCGAGTTCCTTCCATTGTAGCGCAACTCTGCAAAACCAAATAGAAGCAAGGAGGGAAGAAACGGCTTCAGAATATTCCAGTTCCATTTCCATCTTCGTTCGGATACATCTAGCTATTCCAGGGCAAGAAGAAACGTGGTCTCCCTTCGCACTTGATTGGCTGTCACGAAATCCCGTGCCCTTGGACTTGAGTACCTGGACTTGAGAACCTTCTTCTCCCTCTCTCCTCATCAATATCTCCGTTCCCATCTCCTCCACACGTAAGTCAAGTTCAGGATCAGCTTGAGACCATCGACATGTTATCAGGGCTCACCATCACATGAGGTCATACAAATCACCATGTCAGCCTCGGGACAAGGGCTATCCGAGCAATGATCGTCAAGCGCTGCGTTTACCTGCTTCATTGGTCCGGATTCTAGCATCCGAAAGACACGCTGGTGACAATCTTCATATCAGGTAGGCATGTCCTTGTGTTTGCCCTCGAATCTTGCCCCTCTCGAAGCCTCCATTCCCCGCGTCTACACTCCGCCGACTTTACTACTCCATCAGAACAGCTTGTTCGAGCCTTATAAATCTGAGGGCTCTTGCAATGTCTCACTCTCACAACAAAATGTCGACCACAAAGAAGACTGTGCTGATAACAGGTTGCTCAGACGGTAGTCTAGGGGCTGCACTGGCGATTGCGTTCCACAATTCCGGATTGAAAGTGTACGCGACTGCGAGAAACCCATCCAAACTGCAGGCTGTGGAGGCTATGGGGATTGAAACCTTGACCTTGGACGTCCTCGACGACGCATCCATCGCTAAGGCAGCGAGCCAGATATCAGAGCTCGATATACTGGGTGCGAAGCAGTGACAGCCCGAGGGACGCAAACTTGATGTACTACTAGCTAAACCATTCTCAGTAAACAATGCAGGCGCTGCCTTTATCATGCCCGTCTTCGACACGTCCATCGCTAAAGGCAAAGAACTGTTCGATCTCAACGTATTCAGTTACCTAGCTGTAACGCGGGCCTTCCTGCCCTTGATCATTAAATCCAAAGGCATGATCGTGAACCACACGTCCATGTCCAGCGTCTGCGCCACCCCCTGGAACTCTCTCTACTGCGCCTCCAAAGCCGCCATGGCAAGCCTTTCCGAAAGTCAGCGTCTCGAATTATCCCCCTTCGGTGTCCGCGTCGTTGATCTCAAAAGCGGAGCTGTCCGTTCCCACCTTACCGATGGACCAAAGCCGAGAGTACCTGAGGACTCTATTTTCGCAGCAGCGCGGGAGACAGTAGAGAAAGCAATGTCTTTTGAGGAAATTGCCAAGGATGCTACGGATGCAGATGTTTGGGCGAGAGCTACCGTCAAGGATCTGTTGAAGAGCACGCCGCGGGCTGTCATTTGGAGAGGGGCTAATGCTTGGTTGGTTTGGTTGGGAACGATTTTGCCGCATGGGTCTTTGGATGGGACGATCAAGAAGATGCTGGGTCTCAATGCTATCGCGGCGAAATTGAAGGAGTGAAGGGTTTCGATTTGTAGAGGAGGGAGATTTCAACAGACATAGGTTCCAGTTAGTAGCAAGTTGCTGCCCGGACTTGGCACTATGGTCGGGTGATTGACTCAACTTCGCATCCCTTTTGAAAATCACCAATGGAGCGTTCGTACAACCTTTTCTCAAGCGAATATAGCGTTCAGTGAATTTGTACACATTTCTCATCTTCACCGAGGTGGCAGTCTCAGCCTGCCTTATCGATATCGACATGTTGACCGTGACCAGACGCCCGGGCCTCACTCACTATTGATCTTAGCAGACGCTTCCTTCCGACTCTCTCCTCCATCTCCTCCATCTCCTCAACACCGAAAGCCAGCGAAAGCCATGTTGGTAGCACGCGTCTTCCTCGCTTCATCCTTGGCTCTACCTCCCGTTGCATCGCGTTCCAGTCACGCATGCTCTCCCTCGGCTTGTCCTTTCGTATACCCAACACGGTCATCAAGCTGAGAGTACTGTACTAGAACCGCACAGGAAATAGCGCTTGGTAGCTATCTCGTCCTGAAAGTCTCGGCGATGCGAGACACTTCTCCCACTCATACGCCGTCTACCAACGTCCGGGTGGTTGAAAACGTCCAAACGTCCAACGGCGTACAAGCAGTAAACGCGCGTAACCGCTTGTCCTGTTATCGAGCAAGTGAATCTGGGTTCGCGGGAGCTTGTTAATGTCGTTTTTCCAGGTTGAGAGACGGTGCTGGCGAGAGTGAAATGCTGTCGTGGTGCCAAAAGGCTCGCCCATAGTATATGGCCTTGCCTCTCTGCTGTTCGAACTCTCTTTTCCCTTTTCCTTGATCAATCCGTAAAGACGCTCTCTTTGTTTCCACTGTCAGCATGGCGCCTACTGCTGCAAAGACGACGGCAAGGGCCATTGCGGCATCCCTTCTAATCCTTTCTTTGCCATTTGCTCGTGCTGCCCCGGTCATCGCGAGCTGCGACGGCGTCGATGATAATTCTCCGTATCTCGAGCCTGGGATATGTGGCGGAGCAAGGCCTGCATCCTCGACAGCCTCTATTGCATCATTGACAGCTTTCATCGCATCCCCGACAGTTTCAACCACTACTCGAACCAGCATACTTCCTTCAAATCAAGCGCCTTTCACGTCTACCGCCCAGCCTTCAACATCTGGCGATGCCAACACCGTTATTGTGGGTGTCCCGGCCGGAGCTGTTCAGAGTACACAGCCTCTATCTCCCGGACAGTGTGCGTTCACCGTCACCACCGTCTCAGCCGTCAGCACAATCGATGCAGAATCCGCCGCCTCGACACCAACAATCAAAGCTGAAAGCACCGACTTGGTCGTAGTTGGCGGGTGTTCTGCTGGAACCATGACTGAAACAGTTTATCTCCCAGGAATCCAGTTACCCTGCGTATCTACGTATCCTGCAAGTGGTGCGCCGTCGGGGATCGTCATCTGTATCATCCCTCAAAGCACAGCTTCGAGCATCATTTTCAGTACATCGACCTCAAGTGGTGCGCCATCGGGGATCGTCATCTGTAGCATCCCTCAAAGCACAGCTTCGAGCATCATTTTCAGTACATCGACCTCAAGCACAGTCTCAACCACGGCTTCGAGCACCAGCTACCAAACTACGACGGAAACTCCATTGGCAAGCTTTTCATCGGCAACCATTTACAGTACCTTGACCTTGTCAGTACCGCTCACTCTGGGACAGGCGCAGTTTACAACTTACTACACAACTGGATCCAGGGTGGTCGAGGTAGTTGGTGCTCCAGGTCAAGTAATCGGCTATCCAGCTCCCACGCCGACGAGCTACATCACTATGACTACCACCATGTACGAACCGTCAGGACCAGCATACACAACGTATGCCACGAGCGGATCAAGCGTTGTCGAAATGATCGGCTTGACCTATGGCAAATCAACGGTGACGGGTATTCTCCCTTCGGGACAGGCGGGCTACACGACGTCTTATACTTGCGGATCAACCATTGTCCAATTACTTGGCACTCAATCTCCAACCGCAAGCTACCAGACTGTCACATCCACGCTCTTTCTCAGCGCTGGCCAGCCTGAATTTACAACCTATTCCACCAGCGGCTCAAGTATTTTTGAGATTATTGGAGTTCCAGCCCCTACCGCCAGCTACCAGACATTGACTTCAGTAGTAGCCTTGGCTCCCTCTGCACCCCCGTATACCAATGTCGTGACGATCGGCAGCACGGTTTCTGCAATCATTGGCTGGCCAGCACCCTATCCAACAGTGACTTCTTTGGTGAGCGTTGGGCCCGGCCAGAGCGCGATTACAAGCTTGATTACCGGACTCAACACTGTTACTCAATTGATTGGGTTTTCAGCAGCTCCATCTGTCGCTTCAGCACCCTATCCAACAGTGACTTCTTTGGTGAGCGTCGGGCCCGGCCAGAGCGCGATTACAAGCTTGATTACCGGACTCAACACTGTTACTCAATTGATTGGGTTTTCAGCAGCTTCATCTGTCGCTTCAGCACCCTATCCAACAGTGACTTCTTTGGTGAGCGTTGGGCCCGGCCAGAGCGCGATTACAAGCTTGATTACCGGACTCAACACTGTTACTCAATTGATTGGGTTTTCAGCAGCTTCATCTGTCGCTTCAGCACCCTATCCAACAGTGACTTCTTTGGTGAGCGTTGCGCCCGGCCAGAGTGCGATTATAAGCTTAATTACCGGACTCAACACTGTTACTCAATTGATTGGGTTTTCAGCAGCTTCATCTGTCGCTTCAGCATCGACAATCGCAATGTCCACATTAATTCTTCCACCTGTCGCTTCAGCATCGACAATCGCAATGTCCACATTAATTCTTCCACCCGGAAGTAACGCGTTCACAACCGTCCTCACAGGCCTCTGCCCAGTAACGACTGGCGGCTTAACAATCTACGGCACCCTCACGAAAACTACAGTCATTCCCCCGGGCCAAGCTGGCTTCACATCCACAATCGTCGGGTTCTGTCCAACTCCAACTGCGTCATCAGGATTCATGACTACTTACTCTTCAACGGTCAATCAGGGCTCAACTACAACGACTACCCTTGCTCCAGGAGCAAGCGCATTTACGTCGATAATCACAGGGATGTGTCCGGTCGTTAGTGGGATTGTGACGAGTTACAAAACTGTCACTCAGACAACTGTGCTTCCTCTGGGACAGAGTGTGCTTACGATCACGCAGAGTGGGCTTTGTGCCACGCCGACGCCGGTGAAGAGGGGTGATGCGTTGGAGGGGAGAATTGTCAAGAAGGTTGTGAAAAGGTGGATCTGATTTGGATCTGGCTGGGGAGATGGTAACGTTTTGCGAGATGTTTTAGAAGACGATGATTGACATACTTTGTATTGCACGATTAATCTGGTTCTTTTTGAAGAATCGAGTTGCCTCTTGTTTCTTTTCCTGCTATCGTGAGATGAATGGGTGTCTCTTCTAACATTTGGAGGCGAGAGGTCAGCCATTAAGCCTTGTGGGAATGGAACACATACGCATACTCGACCCTGGGCGTGATTCAGTTAAAGTCCATCAATTGACTCCACGCTAGAAAATGAAGATGTCTCAATTCTTCTTCTTCTCTAAAGAGGAAGATTCAAGACGCAATCCTAGTAAATAAACCTTTTCGATTTCTGGCAACAAGACGATCTCAATATACAAAAAAATTCCCCTCTGGCCGACTATCTGATAGCTCTATGGGACTAGATTTTAAACGAAAGTATTCCTAACTTCACGTTTAACGACCAGTTTACCACGCTCGTCCGGGATTTTTTGACCAAGATAATCTCGTTCAATCTGGATTTTGTATGTAAGCGTACTTGGATTTGGGAAATAAGACCATGCATCGAGACTGGTGTCAAAGTATGCAAGTCATGATTATGCCTTGGAGACGAGGAGATCTGCTTACAACGAAGAGGGGATCGCTCGTTTT
Organism: Venturia aucupariae; assembly: GCA_003693225.1. Taxonomy (NCBI): domain Eukaryota; kingdom Fungi; phylum Ascomycota; class Dothideomycetes; order Venturiales; family Venturiaceae; genus Venturia; species Venturia aucupariae. The sequence goes on from QWZN01000076.1 coordinate 89,555, forward strand.
GGGAGTTTGGTTTACGGTATGGGGTTTTTTTCCCGCACGGATTGTGACTGTTGTTTTGATCTGTGATTGCTGTGGGGGTCTTTTTTTGCGGGGGCCGCTGTGCTGTGGATGATCTTCAGATGGTGTGGATGTTGGGAGGTTATTTAGCGGGTGGGGTGACGGGGATGGTATTGTGCGTGCGAGAAAGACGTTAACACTTGGCAAGATTTCTTAAGATCTCCCTAGCCCTAACGTAGGCGTAGATCTTATACATGCATGCGTAGAATACCGTCCGGTCTGTGCAGAGTCCGTGTGAGCGAGGAACATCAAAATCGAAATTTTATTCTGGTGAGGATACTATATATTCCTAGGCGGTCTGAAGTCTACAGATGAAAATCTTATTGAATGAGAGCGCCAAGTGTTAACGTCTTTCTCGCACGCACAATATACAAAGTGACCGTTCGGAATAGAGATGTGATGAAGAAGAGCCGAGTTAAATACTAATAGTGGGAATAAGATCCAAAGAGACGGGCAGTACGAGGAAGAACGCCCACAGTCAATTCCGGCATGGAACAGATTCCAGGAGTTCAGCATCTTCTTGAAGGAAGCACAAGGTGTCATGCAAGGGTTGGATGGTCAAAGACTGCAGGATTGGAGAGTCGAGGCAGCATATGAACGAGAGGAACGGACTCGGCGCAGCGATTTGTGGTAAAGCCACTGTGGAATGCTGTGGTGAAAGCACTTCGGAAGGCTATGGTGCAACTATTGTAAGTCAAAACGGAGAGAGAGAGGACAAAGAAGGGAAATGCAAGATGTCAACGCACATCATCTGGATGGAGAAGACTCTTCGATAAATGAAGTCCCAGCCGTACATTTTGATTCGTTCAAATTGGCTTTCAGTTTCAAAATCAGTTCGCAGTGTCTTCTCACTCTCCATACCATGCATGTTGAACGTTCAAGTCGTGCTATAGCTTCATTGCTCCTATGCCTAAGCAAATACGATACCAGCTTTCTGCTTCAGCTTTGGTGGCCTGAGATGGATATCGCAGTCTTTCACCGTGAAGGACAACTCGTATAATTCGTGCTATCAAGGATATCCACGAGGTCAAAAAGAGATTCCGTCCGCAATTGAAGGAGCAGAAAGAGTGGCTGATGGAACAGATTGCGGTGAGGAAGAAAGGGGCAATTCAGCTGAGTTCTGCAATAGTTCATGCATAATGCCTGGCCCCTGACCTCCAGCCACCCGATTTGCCAGGCGACGAACCACTGCAGATCTCCAGCCTTCAGAGATATCCATCCCCAAAATTTCAAAGACATCTTGAACCCCAGTCGAAGAAACAAATTCACCGTCTCCACATTGACGCCTACATTAGAAACAAGGGACATCCTCTCAACCATGGCCTGGCCATTTTCCTCCTCGTCGTCCTCCCGCCACGGTCATTCCTCCTCGTCTTCGCGCCCTGGCTACGCACGCTCCTCCGGCGGCCATTCAACCTCCTCGCGCTCCTCCTCCTACTACAAACGTCGCCCGAGAGATGGCTACATAGCCCGTCTCGTACACAAGCTAAAACATCTCTTCCGAGAACTGATATACTATGCGCGCAAGAATCCCGCCAAAGTAATCTTCCTCCTTATACCTTTGATCTCCGGTGGCGTTTTAGCAGGAATCGCACGACAATTCGGCATCAAACTACCCAGTTTTTTGCAAGGGAAAGGTGCGGGTGGGGGGCATGGTGCAAGAGGAGGGAGCGGATACTATGGCAGTCGGGGGTATGAGGAACATGAGGGCGGAGGGGGTATAGGGTTAGGAGGACTAGGAGCGTTGGCAGGCTCAGCGGGTGGTTTGATGAGTGTCGCAAAAGCATTTATTTGAGCAATCGGCTTTGGGAGAGGCATGAGGCCGCCGTAGCAGGGTGGGTCTGGATTGCAGGAACGATCGCAGGCGTGGCCTCGTGGGATTCGCCAGATCCGCGAACGATTTACACGATCATCACGACACTCATTTTGGGGGACGAAATGTCCATGGATGGAGTTTGGGTCGACGTTTAGGTTGCAGTTTCCTGTTGATATAATCATCTTATTATACCCCTGTGGCTTGGTTGGTATGTTGGTATCACCTTTTCAATCTCCAGGGGACGACTTCGTTGCGAACCATATTTTGCTATAAATGAGGGTTAGGCAATACAAAAACAGGTAGCGCAAAGACAGGATGACTTCTGCCTGTGGAATGAAAGATTTTTGGCAAACGTATGGAGGCTTTATTGACCACAGACTAATATATTGAGACTTGAATCACACTTCTCACACACAAAGATCCGTTGATCTGTTGGTATTACGAACAATATGTACGAAAAGAAGCTCACTTGGCTCTCTGTCATATCGAATTGCACACATATAAATGTATGTTCCTGTGATATATGGTGATGGATCGCTTTATATGATAACAGCTCAGTTTGTACGACAATGGGTTGGGTATCTTGCGTTTTTTTAGACCTTTGATCTGGTGGGTTCAATATTCCATCGACCGCATCTGCCGTGCATCTCGAATTAGATCAACTCTATTATATGAAACTGAAGAGCATCATTTATAGGTAAGAAATTGGTTTGTAACGGAAGTTGCGGGGCGTGATGCTTTACCTACTTGGGTTTTGTGGAGGAACTTGAGGCTTTAGCGAATCTCCACGATGCGTAGCGAACGTGTTGCTGTCACTTAGCTACGGACTTAAACTTCGCAACAAAACCCGGCGGCAAGACATAAGCAACCGATATCTCGACTAAATATGGCCGCCCGTTCGAAGCCTCTAGCCGCCCAGCAAAAACTGCCTATGCCGTCCTCAGAGGATGGAGGTATGTAAATACAAGTATCAAGCAAGTTCTAATACCTCGAAGCGCATCCTAGAAACCGCAAACATCTTACCCGTCCCCGAATTGTGAAGACGTCGGCGATTGAGAAAGAGTCTGCGACTCAGACGGATAATAAGCGACAAGAGGCAAGCGTGCGATTGCGTCTGTCGTTGGCAGACGTCTAACGATACCTAGGAACCTGTCGTTGAGGGCAATTCATTGCGCAGAAACTTACGCCCCCGAACTGGCAATCGCAATCAAACAAATACGTCCTCTGCTCAGAAAGCGGCGACGCGAAAACGATCTCGAACATGGAAGCCGAGCAAGCCGCCGACCTCAGACGAACTAAGCGGCCTCGAAAACTTGTCCAGCAGCCCTTACCTGTCCAGCAAGCCGGAGGGAGCAATCGACGCCCAAATATCTCAGAATCTGGCGCAACTAATGCTTCTCGCAAACGGACACGATATAATCCTGATAAAGCTGCTGCTGACAGCTCAGCCGAACAAGAGGAGGCAGACAACGTCGACGGTCAAAAAGATGCCATATTATACTGGACAAAGACAGGACACTGGCCCAAAGGATACTCCGAGCAGAGTGACAACGATATAAGCCATCCACTTGCCAGGCAGAAGTCTTCGGGCTCCCTTCGCCGGAAGAAATCTGCAATGGTTTCGGTTGATCCAGCTTCTACTACTGCGCCGACTTCTGTGGCGCCGAGCTTCACAACACCCAGCGACCAAAAGCCGAGAGAAGTTAAGAGCGCTCCCTACCAGGATCCACGTTACAAACTCTTGCTTGCAACCAAAGGTAGCTTTATGGAAGAATCGGATCTGGACATCATTCAGCAGAGCAAGAAAAGTTATCTGAACTTACTTGATGCAAAACAAACGGTTCCAAGTGAATCGCTATTCCGCGATGATCTGTTCAAACCGACATGCCAAAACATACAGGACAGGAATGAGGCCAGGGTCATCCGGGATATCTCCCTTCTGATCGTGCCGTCAGCCGAGATTCTGACTATATATGGCGCCAATCATCTCAAAATTTTAATTGAGAGCACCAATGAAGGCTGGAACAACTCCTTGCCCTTGACAGGAACGCGTCCACAGCCGGACTTCTCTGTGGGATTCAAGCGAGAGGCATTTACCAAAGCGCAGCTCGACAAGCTTGCCCCGTTCATTGGCAACTTCATCTCCGGGGATCAGTCGTACTTCATGGCTACGTACTACATGTACTTCCCGTTCCTTACCTGCGAGGTGAAGTGCGGTGCTGCAGCGCTCGATATCGCGGACCGACAGAATGCCCACAGCATGACACTTGCCGTGAGAGCTACCGTCGAGCTCTTTCGACTCGTTGGTCGTGAGATGGAGCTTCACCGTGAGATTCTCGCCTTCTCAATCTCGCATGACCACAGGTCGGTGAGAATCTATGGACACTACCCAGTCATTGATAAGAAGGACACTAAGTATTACCGCCACCCAATACACACCTTCGATATCACAGCCCTTGATGGAAGGGAAAAGTGGACAGCATACAAGTTCACCAAGAATGTGTACGACATATGGATGCCGAATCACTTTAAACGTCTATGCTCAGCTATAGATCAAATCCCGGCAGATCTGGATTTCAGCGTTCCACAACTTTCCCACAGTTTCGGGCTTTCACAAGACCTCGAGCGCCACCATCTTTCAGGGTCGAGCCAGCCCGATTCTCAATCACAAGAGTACAGCCAGCAAAGTACTGGCGACGCAAGAGACACCACCACCAATACCTCTTTCACCGGCCGAGGCGGGTCAAAGAGGCCTAGGAAAAGGCTTGCTGAAGAAGAGTAATGCATACCGGTAACGATTCTATGTTATGGTTCGTCTAGGCATTCAGATAACCCCATTTATTCCGTGTTTTGCAACGCTACAAGTGCCCTGACAAGTCTGGATAGTGTCTCCATATAGATTTTGATTTCAGCGAGCGCAAGATCATTGTTGTAAGTGGGAGAAGCTCTTGAAGAAGAGGTGTCTAGCAGAGGTGGAAGATCTATGCTAACATTTACAGCCAGGTAATAGAGCCTGGCTACCTGTCATACCCATATAATGGACTCGTGAATATGAAAGGGCAGTAGTATATCCTAGTGAAGGTCCAATAAACACTGCCAGAAACTCGACCCTGAAGAGTAGGAGCGCAGTTGGTCCGACAAACATATGTCAATGGCTGACCATGTAGTACCTAGCATGGTTGAAAAGTATCGACGGCGTTAAGTTGCTATCTATTGAACATATGATACTGCTGGGATTTCAAGGGGTTTGATCTTGAAACGCAAGTCTTTATTGTGACATGAAATCTTGGTGCGAAGAATCGCAGAAAGGGAAATGAGTTGATGGCCTTGCCGCGTGCCTTCGAATGTATGCTGAGATTGCTTCGCCGAGATGAGTTCAACATTGATGGTATGCCACAAGCATTTCAAGGCTTTATACTTATGAAATCGCCCAGCTGATCCCAGTGCCCGAGGTTCCCTCATGTTACCCTCCATTTCATCGCACCGAAAATAGAAAGCGAATACCTGAAACTGTAAGACTAGCACTTGCTCTTTCTTTTCTCTCTCGTCAAGTGTGCTGTATCGCACACTTCTTCCTTCTATAGCATCACCTTTTAAAAGATCGCCTTCCTCCGAATGTCCAAGTTCAGTCCACCAAGCGACTCATGTCCTGGCCCTCAAAGAGTGGTGTTGTATCATCTACACTTGAATTGCCCATCATTCTCTCTTCAAGCTTCTTCAAAAATTGACGGAATTGTTCCTCTGCACTGCGTATCGTGGTTGGATCCAATGGCGGCGTAACACTAATCATGCGAATAGGGAGTGTGACGGTTCGGCCCTTGGTCAGTTCAACCTTACCCGGCACGCGAAGTCGACCCAATGGAAGGAGATGATATGGCTCGCGGCATTTTAGCAAGTCTGCATCATTCCGCGCCCATACATCAAAGCTGATGCGAAGAAGCTTCAAGCTGTGGTGCTCTGCCAAAAATGCGGCAAGTTCTGGTAAGCTGTATTGGCCAGAGACTTTGATGTCGAGACAGGGAGCGTGTTGCAGCAAAATTCGACGCTGTTGGTCGAGAATGGGAATCATGCTACCAAGATTGATGGTGTGACACTCGATAATGACTTGTGTTGCTTCTGCCTGGAGCTGTTTGTTGACACGGAGTAGTTCTGTGGCAAGATTGCGGTCAGAGAAAACGCGGTACCCCTTTCCAGGTCTGTATGTCTTGGGACGTAGAGGATATTTGGAGACAAGCAGGAACCTGTAGATTTTGTCTCTCAATTCTCTCGGGAGGCCAAGAAGTGACGGGCGTGGCATGATGGCTTGACCGCACTGAAGCCTTCAAGCCGATGAAGTGATGAAGAGCTGATGACCTTTTACTCCTTTCTGTCATTTGCAGGCAGTCATGAAATTCGGAAGATATCGATTGTTGGTCAGAGAGCGGATTATTAGATGGAACAGCGTGGCGCCTCAATTCTGCTAGTCGTTATCGAGTGAGAATAAACCTGCCAGACGGTTAGCAAGGAACGTGAGGTGGAAATGAGAAGGGAGGAGCTTGCCCTCGAACGGTGCGCGATTCTCAAAACGGCGATAGAGTTGAGAGGTACGGTTGGCTTTCATGGGAGATCAACAGTTGGCAAGTGGTAATGATGTGAGATGCCATCGTGATTCGCTTGCCATGCTGCAATTGTTTTGCTGTGGTGGAGAGGATGTTGGAGAGTTGGTGAATGGTGAGACGGGGTGAGGTGAGTTCAAGCTCCTGGGAAACTCGGGGTCTTGCATAGCGTAACCTACTACGAAGAAACCATATGAAATTTTCAAAAGCCTAGGCTTGATGGTTCCAGGACATACATCTATCCTACCAGATCAGAAACGCCACCCAACACCTGCGCTTTCAATTCTACCAAGTCTCAGCAATACTTAATACCTCCCATCGCGGTCATGACTCTCATAATGATCATAGTACTGACTCTCACCGCCGTAGTATCGCTCCTCCATTCTGTGTCGCTTCTCCTCAACGTAGCCACCTTCCTCATAGCGACCACTGCCATCATGATACTGGCCACCACCATCGTAGTACCTCTCATCAGTCCCATATCGCTCCTCTTCACGCTCCATACGTCCATCATACCTCCTATCAGAAGACTCACCACGCTCCCGATAGCGCTCTCCACGCCCATCATACCTCCTATCATAGGACTCACCACGATCCTGATAGCGCTCTCCAGGCTCCTCGTAACGCTCCGCCCTCTCCTCACGTCCCTGTCCATACCCACCATCATCAAAGCTCCAAGTAACCCCCACAATCGTCCTCCGCCTCAACCACCCATTTCCCAGGCCCCTCCTCCTCCACCTCCTATTCCCCATCCCATCCTTGCCCTCCTCAGTATACCATGCATCCCTTCCCAAGTGATATTCAATGTACCCACTTCGTTCCAAAGCATCGGTAGCATGTCCATGTCCATTCTTGTTCGCCTCCTCCTCACATCCTTTCCTCGCTTCCTCATTGCACTCGGGACAAAACGCCACAACAACGTACCGTTCTTTAACCAAGTTTCGACATTCTGCATAGGGGAGGTATGCGATGCCTTCGCCTGTGCGACGGGCTTTATTCGGACCGAGGACTTTGTATTCGTGGCGGAGGTAGCTGGGGCAGAGGGAGGTTGTCTTTACCTTGTGGGTGCAAGTTAGGAACTCGAGGGTTTCGTGGTAGCACATTTTTCGCGGTCCTACAGCTGTCAGTCATATCAGTGTGTTGTTTGAGAGGGGGTGAGACACACATGTGCTGCTGTGTGGCAGCCAAAGTTGGTGTTTGTGTTTGAAAGATGGGAGATGAAAGATGAAAGGCGTGAGTGATTGTCACTGTTTATATAGCTACGCGTCAACAGTCAACACTCCTACTTACTTCCATGACATTCCAAATCCGTGGGATTTCATCACTCACTAGAATTCATTTTTCCCATCGAACATACTCACCTCACGGGAATCCATCTTTCCCATCAAACACCCTCACACCAGGATCAAGTGATAGATCCAAAATCCTGAATATCATCAAAAGAGCCCCGTCAGGAATTTTCGGCACCATTGATTTCTTATTAACACTCGGTTTCATCATCTACATCTGGAGTATCATCGAAGCCACCATGCCATTCCAGTGGCACACAGGATCTTGAGGCACTTCTTAATGTCTTAGATTATATCGCCAGAGTTCTCTACAAGTCAATGGCAAGTCAGTCTGACGAGGACGTACTAATGCCGTGAATGTTAGGGACTTGGTTGACCGCAGGTCAGCAATCCTCACAAACGTCCAGCTCTTGATCGATGATGAGAAAAGATGATAGAATAAAGCCTTTCGACTAGATGGAAATTCCTTCTCGTTTCTTGATATCTTAGCATACGTACCTAAATACGCTCTACCTCGCTAGCTATGCGACGCCCATATACTTTTACATGCCTTTTCAGCCTTTCGGCCCGCCATTGTACGCCGTTTTTATAGATCATCTGCATTTTTTTATCTTGACGTCCATTGTGGAATGATCATCGCTGCCTGCTCTTAAGCTTTTTCTTCTGCTTCTCCTCAACGCCATTCATGGATGTAGCCTCGTCCAGAGCGATCTCATCAAGTGTTTCCGGCGTGGCGTCCTCCTGATCAGCAAGCACAGCTTCTTTGGGTCCGAGGAATCGCCCGAGGGTCTTCCGGTATGCCCACATCGGAAGCTTGACAACGGCAGTGTCTTTGAAGGTGGGTGGTTCAATAGCGTCGAGCTGTCTTTTTGTTAGTGTGGGCAAGTTTGATGGTGCAGAATTGATACGTACATCCAAAAGTAATTCCACGTGTTCACCTTCTTCGGTGACCTCCTCAACGAAGACGTTGCCGACCGAATCCACAATCAAGACTTTGCCGTTCTCTGCCTGAACTCGCTTCTTTGCGCCAACTGGGCCTGGACCTGCTGTGGTCTCAGCCTCGACTGGTGTACTGATGCCCTCTTTCTTTACAGGGCGTGTGCCTCTGGGGATCTTTTTGGTCTTGCGGCTATCCCTCTCCGCCATGCGCTTCTGCTTGCGATTCCACTGCATAGCTTGTCCTTCCTCGGCTGAAGAAGTCTGCTCGGTTCCAGTAGCGATCGCGTCAATGTCGGGAACACCAGGAATAACCAAGTTGTCGCCCCAAGCAAGATGGCGTGCACGTTTGATGTAGCGATCGACGAAGTCCCTGTGTCTTTTGTGGCTGGCGTAGAGGGCAAGGTAATGGGCACCACCACCGAAGACGAGAAACATGCCAATAAGAACGGAACCTAGGCCTGGACGGAAGCGAGAGTAGTAGTATCCAGTTCCTCGCCATTTGGGGAAACCATTCTTCAAGAAGTGATTGTAACGTTGCCTGCTCTCGTAGTCTCTGAGCACATTGGCGACGACACCGAATCTGGCGAAGCGATCGCTGGCTTCTTTGGCGTAGGCATTGACTTGGCGGTTGGAAGGTTTCTTGCCGTTGTGGGATTTTGCGTATTGGTCTATAAAGGAGGAGCGAGCCTTGTCGGGGTGCAGGTCTCTGGATCTCTTGCGGTAGACTTTGTTGATTTGGTCGACAGTGGCGCCCTGTTTGACGCCGATCCACGAGTAGAAAGTAACGTTCAGGCCCTGGTCCTGTTGGACAGCGTCGTTGAGCTGGAATATTTCATAGTCTATACACGACTCGAGTTAGCAGACGCACAGCTGGCAATGCCATTGTTGCCCATAATCAATCTCACCCTCTTTGGTCCAAGCAGCGACGAATGCAGCAAACAGACACAGCAGTGTCGTGGCCACGGTGATTGTCCTCATGGTGAAGCAAAAGTCGGGTTTGTGGATTGGGTGCCTGGGACCGGGGAACTTCTTATGCACTCCCCTTCTAGCCTCATACGTGGCTCGATATGACCTGGGATAGGAAACACGCCAGCCAATAGCCGACCTGGTTGAGTTGATGCGGTGGAATAGTTGAGTGCGGAGGAGAGGATGGTGAGGGTCGTGAGGATATTTGTAGCTGCAAGAATAAATATCTCCCTCTGCTCTCCCAGACTTCTATTTCCTGATGCGACACCATTTTGCTCAGAGACCACTACCACTACCCAGATACACATCAGCCACAGACTCACCCCTGAGACGGGGATGGGGAAGGTCTAAATTGCATTTTATTGGCCGTTTACACCCATTGGCGTGGCGCAGGCATTTGTCTCTTGTCTTGTCACTCGCTCTGGCTCGACCACGGTGTTGCTGCTTAGGCTACCTACTCTCCCCTATTTGATACCACTGCACCCTCACACCGTACACTCCATCTCCCCTCGACCTCGACCGCTCCAAGCTACAGCCTCGATCATTCCCGGTTCCAATCGCACTAGCCCGTGTGCTCCCGATCAAGCAACGTATCAAATCTACTCAAGACGCTCACCGCAAAGGAATCTGCACCTACCCACACGACTCAAGTCCAACAAAGAACTCGTCCACTACTATATCTCCCCGCCACCCACCTTCAACTCCCACACCATGGCACCCTCTTTCAACATCCCGATAGACGCCTTGACGTCGCGCTTCAACATCTCTGGCCGCTTCGATGAAGCCCGTCAAACCTCCATCGCGACTCGCTTCTCCAACCTCAAGCCGCTCGGAGAATTCTTCAACTTCGCCCTACTATCCAAACCTGCAAACTTTGGTGAAGCCCAAAGCCGAGCCTCATACAATCTAGGCTATTTCTCCAGCAACTATGCCGTCGTCTTCCTCATGTTCTTCATCTACAGCCTGCTCACGAACTTGACCCTCTTGTTTGTCATTGTCCTCGTAGTTGGTGGAATGTGGGGAATTGGCAAGCTTGGTGGTCAGGACCTCGATGTTGGCCCAATCCACGCTACAACCGGACAGCTCTATGGCACTCTCGCCATCATTGCCATTCCACTCACAATATTTGCCGGTCCAATTGGCACCATGCTCTGGCTTGCTGGAGCTAGTGGTGTCACCATTTTGGGCCACGCTGCATTCATGGACAAACCCATCGAGTCAGCTTTTTCCGAGGAGGCGGTCTAAGTGGTCGGCCGCGAACTCCACACACTACGCCCTTATGGGGAAGACCATCGGGGCGACGAGGGGGGTACCAGCAACAACAAGTACCTTTGTATGACAATTCAAGAGTCCGAGAAATTTCTAGCGACGAGGACCGCTTCTTGATTTCGCAAAAGAGGCGTTCGGGTTTGGATTCTGATGAGTTATTTTTCAATGATGGAGCCGGCAGGTATCCACGGAATCATTCGGATGAGCATCTGGCTTATGGGGAGGATTACTATGACAGCGGGGAATCTTATAGTGGCGAAGAGGAAGCAGCCCTAGTGGTGATGAGCAGGACACAAAGTCAAGAACATGAGACGATTGCAAGGCGGGCACTGGAGAGAATTGACCGTGCGAAGGCAAGAGGCAAATCGGCTGTCACTCTCACGCACGAAGAGATCGAAGCATTGGACAGACGATATGCTCGAGAGCCTCCAGAGCGAGAACGAAAACGGACATCACCCAAAGGCAGCCGAAGTCAGGCTTCGAGTCAAAGTGCCTGGACACGCCAGAAAGGTTCTCGAAGAGCAAGTTTACTTGCATCAACATCCGATTCTCCCAAGCAACGTGCCATCGCTGGTGCCCCCAAACAGCGTTCCTCAAAGGCAAGCAAGAGCAAAGATCCTCGAGAGGAAGATAGGCATGCACCAGCACCTGGCTTCATGGTGCAAGGTCCTGGCGGAGCTCCAGTGTACACGCCCTTGGGATATGGATATTCTGATCGCGCGCAGCCAGTCCGCAGGACTGCGTCGGGCGAGAAAAGACCATCCCCTCCGGAATCTCGAGGTAGTTCACGCTCTTCATCCTCAGCAAGTCGCCACGCAGCACAAGCCCCCTACCCTTATTACGACGACCCTCGTCCCTCAGCTCGTACTGTTTCTCAAGAAGACTATGCCTACGCCCAATACCAAACCCATGGCCCTGTGGTTACGGCACCAAACGGTCGTCGTGTTCCTTCTGGAGGTTCACCAGAAGTCTCGTACTCAAATGTCTACCGCCGTGTTCCAGTACCCGGCATAGCATCGAGGGGAAGGACGCAGCCCAAACCTTCGGACTCTAGCTTCCATCGTCCGAGTCCTATTGCAAATGAGTATGAACCTAGCTCTGCTACTAGTGATGACGATGAAGACGAGGATTCAGAAGATGAACTCGCTGCTGTTGCGCCGCCCGTACGAGTTACAAGGTCTCGAGTTACTGCTTCTACGACTACTAGTAGGAGCTCTAGAGATGATGACAAAGGAAGGCGGCGGAAGAAGTAGTCCACTGTTTTTTTGATGCTCACATTTTCTTCTTCTTCATTTGCTCTGATGTTGGGTTTGGGAATGGTGTGTGGTGTTTGGTTCTCTCTCTGCTTGGCTTTGGAATAGATTCCTCCGGGACATGGTTATTAGACGAGACATACAGGAAAAGGGTTCACGCAAGTGCGAAAGGACCTTGTGTCCTTTCTGGCCTTGCCTTTTCTTTTTCAGTGATTATGGAGTAATTGAGAAATTCGTCCCTTGAAGCTGTGTGCACTCTTCCTGTGATGCTTGTCTGTTCATTGCTGTGTCTCTATTTTTGTCGCTTTGGTTTAGTCCTCGTAGCGAATTAATCTGGTCGTTTCGATTACAGGTAAAAGATTTTACTTGCGTGGCGGTAGCATGGGAAATGTGTCTCTTTTGGAAGCATTATTATCGTTCAACCAAGTTACTCCAATGGAATTATCGATATTCCAAAAGTATGTTTGGTAAAGTACGGCGGGTAAGTAGCTCCTTAATCGACATGGCGCTGTTCGCTTTCGAATTCCTCAATTCAATACATGTGGCTCCGCTGGGTGGCTTCTACTAAACTTCGACAATCTTCTGGCAAATTCCAAGCATCATACTATCAGAAATTCGTCGGTGACGATCCACAGTGGGACAACAATATTCGAATTTACGTTGTGACAATCAAGGGCCGTGAATCCTCCAAAGACGTACTCAATTGACAAAACAATTAGGACTACACCCTCGCCTCAAAATGGGGATGAAGGCCTTCGTGTTGTCCACAGACGAAGATTTACCCAAGTACCAGTACTCTATCCACTCCGTTCGAGCGATGATGAAGGGCCTAGAGCAAACACTGCACACACGGCCTCCTTCCTCGTGGACATCTATTGCGGTCTGTATGCCTTGACGCAAGGTTTCTGGATCGTCCTCACGAACTGCGCTAAGAAGATCTTTGACTTCATACTTGGATTCGTGTCCTATGGACCCCCTTGTTGCGGACTGGAGGGCGAGCTCGAAAAGAGATGGTACGACGCTTTCCACTGGCAAAGCTGCACAATCTCGATGTGGTGATGTTGTCTCTGCGAGCAGTCCTGTAAAAGCTTGGGAGTCGAAGCTCTCGTCGAAAACACTCTCGCGTTCCAAGCGCTCCATGATCCATGTAACATGGTCATTTCTGAATGTGGCCGGATACACAAACTCGTCCACGGGCAGCGAAGACGGGGCATGCATTGGCTGACCGTGTAGTAGTCGGCCATCAACCCCAAATCGTACCACTTGCGATGATGCAGCATGTATTGTGTGCGGCGGCTCGGCTTTCCACGACATGATACAACTAAGGTGGAAATGTGTCATCCATTTTGCATGCTCGATGGCTTGGTCATATTCCTGTGGTGATGGGGCGATAAGTTTGGCCTTTCGGAAGCGTCGCCAGTTCTTGAACTCACACCAAAGCTTCTCTAACGCAAGCTCAATATGTGAAGGAGGAATCCAGGGTTGCTCCCAGGACCCGAAGCATGACACAAATGAAAAAGGTTGTAAGAACGGATTGTAGTCGAGATCAATTGCTTTCAATTTTCCAGATTGAGACAATTGAATGAGTTCCCAGGGCAGCCATCGGAGACGATTGCCGCGTACGTCAAGGCTTCCCAGGTTTTTCAACTTGCCAATATGCCGCGATAGATGATTCAAGTTGTTGTGTGAAAGATTCAGCTTCGTAATATTTTGTAGGTCGAACATGCCCAGGGGCAAGTCTTGCAAGGCATTGTTGCTGACGTCTAACTTGATACGGGGAATGAGCCCTCGAGCATGAAATTCGACCTCGGTTTCGCCCTCCGCATTGTCGGGATCAAACGGGCTTGGGTCTCGAAAAAGCGTCTGCAGCGGTGCGAAAAAATCTTCCGGCAGTTTCTTCAAACCAATGCGAAAAAGAGCAATGTTCTCATCGCTGTTATCTAGGAAATCCTGTATTCGTGATCTGGCAAACTTAATCGTTCGAGCTTCGTCTTTCTCTTGTACCATTTGTCGTCCTGTTGTGGCCTTACTATTGTCTAGGCGAGATGATGCTGATACTGATGCTTCGTCAGTTGATGTCGCTTTATGCGTCTTAGAACGCAGATATACGTCTGAACAAAATCCCTGTTTTCAGGACCACAGTGCTCTCGTCGAACCATGTCCAATTCCACCCACGATCACTGAATATCGTACAAACATAGCGGTTCTTCAGACTGCGATTAATTAGATGTATTTCTGGAGAAACTTTCTTTGAGACCTCCAGAAATACATCATTATCAACGATGATATAGAAGTGTTGAGATATAGTGCGCTGTTCCTCGCGGACATGAATCGAAGAAGACTCGTGGGATTGATATTGTTGGCACGAGATTACTTGATCGTGAGATGAACTGACCTGAATCAAAGGTTGCCCGTGGTCGAATCCTTTCCGTACGTGTAGCGTTTTGTGGTACCGCATGCCGTCCCACGTCTTGCGGAAATAGGACGTCGGCAGCAGCATGATCAGACGCGAAATCTTCATCCGTCACATCACTCCCCATCCATATACCGCTGTCCATATTTCTCGTGAAGCCATTCTTCGTTCTCTGAGAAGCAGGTTCCCCGGCCGGCGCATCCTCCCGCGTGATCTCTCCCCACCACGTTCCTCTGTATTGTCTCTTTCGTCTCGGCTGGAAGTATTCGTCGACGGATGGGTCAGGAGGATCGCTCGAGAAGAAAGGACCGTCGCTTGGAGTGCTGTCATCTGTGGGCTCCGGCGCACGCGTCCTCTTCCGAGCGAGTATGGGATAGGGTGCTAAAAATGGCGGTGGTGAGCTTGGAGGCTCAATCGATGGGCGCGACGCGTCTTCTTGATCAGCGAAGCGATCGATATCCATAGCTCAAGCGAGCCGTGGTTGGTGGACTGAGGATGTTGTTGTACAAGTCGCGTGTGTAGATGGAAGTGTTCCGCAGTGGCCAGGATCCCATGTTTTGCTTTTGTAACCCAACACCCGACGGCATCCACATTCCCAACACCAAACAATCATTCTCGAGTTCGGTGGGTTCCTGGCGAGTTCTTATCATGGAACTGCCAGAAAAGTTTGAAAGTGCCATCTCTGATCCTCACAAATGGGTTTGTATGTTCTCACATGACAGATTCTTGCAGGAGATCCAACCGAGAAGAAGAAGGGGGAAAGCCTATCTCATCTTCACGATGCTGGTATGTATGCACTTCGGCCCACCTCCATTCCAGAATGCTCTCCTCAAATTTGCAAGAAAGCTGGACTCCCTGTTGAGAATAGAAACCGTCCACCAGTAAACCATAGCACATTCCGCTCGAAGATTCTAATAGACTCGCTCCTCTCGAGCCTTTCTTGCAACCAAGTATTCGAACATTTCACCCGTTTCGCTCTTCTAGCCTATCATGTATTCCATATCCTTCCTCCTCCTCCTCGCCTTCCAAGGCATAACCGCCTACGCACCAACTCCCACAGAGATTCGCACCCACCGCTTCTGCGACGAAATGGGCTATGGAGGCTACTGCCAAGAACTCCCCATGCAATACGATGTATGCCGAAACCTGGATGACGTACTCTCCAAAAAGCTCTCCTCCTTTCGCATCCCCAACGACGAGGAATGCAAGCTATATGCCAAGCTGGATTGCCCTGAGACTGGGGATTGGGTTGCTCATAAGGGGGATCAGGGATACTTGACGGGATGTGGAGGATGTGCTGGTGGGAAAGCTTGCTGGTCTGGGTGTGGCAAATATTGGAACGATAGGGCGGTTAGTATCAAGTGTACTTGGAAGTATCCGAAGCCTTACTAGTGGTGGGAGAGGAGTATGCTCCTTCCAGATGACGAGACAGGTGCTTTGTACGCCATAACCTGCTCATCACCACAAGATAGCTTCTATCTGCTCTTCGAGGCAGCGGCTGTATATTGGAATCTTCAATCAGAGTAACAGACATCCATTTTTGACACATCCCAATTTCTCCCCTGCGGTATTCAGTCAGCTAATTCCTCCTCTATTAAAATCAATTCATCGTCGCTCAACTCCCAAAATGAATAAATCCACGACAAACCGTTTCCGTCTAATCTTGAGGGAACACTGTTGAAGCAACCCCCATGGACAACAAGCTGCCAGTCTTGCACGTTGGAGAAGCTGAGGTCAAACCTGTGGTCGTGAAGTCAGCTCATTGTGGCATATACTTGAACATGCCGAGCCCCTTACTCTATGCACGATCCCTCAACAATTTTCTTGACAAACGAAGCTTGTCAACAAACGACGATCATACATGACAGATTCAGCATTGTCTGATTTCACATCAACAATGTACTGACAACGACTTTGAATGACAAGAATCTAGGTACAATCAAAGGATCACAGAATATTCACTTCAACATTACGCATCACTCATCGGATAAAAAACGATCTTGCCACCAAATTTGTACACGTCGTCGCCTCTTTGGAGAGATTATGAAATCATGTCTGACGAATCCACATCAAAGCCGAACACATCCGAAGCCAAACCATGCTCACACACCCCAAACGAAGATGTATCAACGAAAAAAAGAAACCCCCAAGCCCTTATCAAGAGGGAAGCAATATCCTTGCATCAACGGAACAATAGAGTAAGAGTGCGAAAAATCAAACATCTGAAATCACTGGTTAGAGCCAAACACAACACTTTCCTTACAGAACGCGCGGCACACCGAACTACCCTCCTAAGACTCCATGCTGCACAGAAAATTTATGCCGATTTTAAGTTGATATGTATATTTCTCAAGGGTAAATTGAAGGCGAGGAGGAAGGGAGAGAGAAGTGTCGAGAGGTTGAAGGCGGCTTATCTAGTACTGCATAGGAGATTTGAGGAGTTGGTGGAGGAGAAGAGGTTGGTAGAGGGGCAGATGAGATTATTTGGAGAGTTACCAAGGGTATTGAGGGAATGCCGGGAGGGGTGCGAGAGATTGGAGAGGGGTTTGCAAGGGATGGAGGGGGGAAGATCTAATGTTGTTTGAAGATACTAGGATAGATGTGATTAGGAATGTTGGATGTTACGTGCGATTAGTTGCAATACGTTCCTGATTGGATTGGTTCAACATCTCGAGATTATTCCACGAGATCTTCATGCCAAGAGAGCATTCCATCGTCCTCTATGGCACACCTCTCCCCTTCCTTGTCGCCTTGGCAAGCTCACTCTGAGCCTTGTCGTCCGCATATCTCTGATAAATTGGCAAATAGTGCTCTTGCTCACTGGTTGTAGCTTTGACACTAGGTCTTTCCTGGATGGCAGAAAGCCATTTGTCGAATCTTCCCCAGATCGTTTCGTCCTCTCCGCTTTTGGGAATTCCGAGACCGCCTTTGTAATGATCAAAGACCCACAGTCGAACCTATGTATGCATTCATATCAGTCATGGGTTCTCTTCGCGGAATTAAGAGTGGAGGAGACTATACTCACGATCCAGGGCGCGATAATGAAATCAATAAGACTTGCTTCCTTTCCAAGAAAATAAGGTCCTTCCCCATCCATCTCCTTAGTAAACTCCTTCAAATGACCCAGAAATTCATCCCTCACTTCCTGCAACCCCTCCTCATCACTCATAGGCTGAAACTGCAAAAATCGATGAAAAGCAGGAATAACCCTACTCGTCACAAAATCCGTCCAGATCCTCGTCCTAGCCCTCTCATAAACATCTTCAGGCATCAATCTACTCCCATGATCTGCATACGCCTCCTCCAGAAACTCACAAACAACAGTCGATTCGTACAAAGGTTTGTTATTGTATTCGAGCGTTGGAACGAGACCCCTGGGATTAAGTTTGAGGAGCGACGCGGGCTTGTGGTAGGGGTTCACTTCGATGTATTGGTAGGGAATTTTCTTCTCTTCGAGGACGAGCCATACGCGTTGGACGAAGGGGCAGAACCAGCCTGCGTAGAGTTTTAGAGGCTCTTCTTTTTCGTGGGCTGAGACGGTCGTGGAGGCGGCGCCGGTGGCGGTGGGGTGGAGATCTGCGTCTGGATGGGAAGACTTGGACATTTCTGAGTTGGTTGTATTTCGGATGACAAGGGAATCACGTTTGAAAGTGATTGTGAAAGACGAGATCTAACTTAACTTTATGAAGTTCCCCTCTTCGATGACGCCATTCGGGGATCACCTTCACAATGGAATTGAGCCGTGATTTCTCGGATTGGATATTGACTGCGAATCTGAATAATAGCTAAGACCGGACAGAAACATGTCAAAATCCTCGGCAAGATAAATGGGAAAATCGTCTCAGCCTCGTCTCAGTATTCTCAGCCTCCCTCGTGACTTTCCCGCTCGCTGACTCAGGAACCCCACTTCTCTATCCGTCCCCTGTCAATGTTAACTTTCCTCGCTTCATGCTCACCATCTTTGGTACCTACTGTCTAGCAGATATCTAGTAATGTCACCGCTCTTATTCCGATCACTATGCGCCTCATCAACAATTCATCTTTGGAATTACCAGCTACATTCAGAACGTTTGCCAACAATCAAAGCACTGGCGATAGCCATAGGCGACACAGCGAGGATGAGCGGGATCATAGATCTGACGGCCCTGAGAGGTCGCTGGAGCTTCACAGCTTCGAAGTAGATTGGTAGCTAGAAGATCAGTGCCCAGAGAACGATTCCATAGATGAAAGAGCCGAGAAATGCCATGGAGCTGGTGTGGAATCTGAAGAGAGTAGGACGTAGAATCGGTTCTTTGGCGCGTAGCTTTTCATAGAAGACAAAGGAAATGAGTTGAGCCGAGCCTAAGATGATGGAGAGGATTGTGCGAAATTCTTTCCATGTATACCATTGCCCGGCCCAGGTCATTGGCATTACAATGGCCGTCAGGGCAGTAAACAGCATTTCTAGGCCAATCTAATCGACCCTCTTCATCTCGGCGAGGAGACTCGAGTCGTCTGTAGAAAGACTTAGGAAAGTTAGGATCAGGAGAACGGCTGCCCCCACGAAAGGAAGGCAGATCTTCCACAGCTTCATGAAATACTTACTCATTGATCACAAGTTGATATTGATTTGTTTCTGGCAACAAATATTTCCATGTGGCCAGAGATTAACCAATATTGGTCCAAAATCGAAAGACGGTAAAATTAGAGCGTTTCCAAGCAACCAAGCTTGAAGAAAGAAAGTACGGCTTCCGAGCATGCACGCAGGTCCAACGAGGCGACAATGAAACATAGAGCTGAGATACTTGGCTTTCAATCTTGTTCAGAAATTGCTGACTGAATCGACGAGTTCCGGTTGTCTCGCTTGTTCCTGTAAGATGCGACTGCGAGAAAACGCGTGAGAAAGCGCAATTGTTGGACGACGAGTGAGCTGCTGCAACGTGCAATTGCCTAGGTCGTGTATGAGTCAGGAGACAAATAGTGTCAGTGCTAGACCATGATACGATACAACGACAAGGACTCGGAATAAGCTGCATCAACATGCACATCGCGTGGACTTCCGTTCAGCGCTCGGTAGTCGAAGGTCGAGAATGCAGATGAGGATTAATGGCGCGTCCAGCTGTCGAGATCGTCAAGAGCTGAGCAGCTCAGCTTTAAAAGAAGCGGATGAGCCGCGATAGTAAAGTGGATGTGTACTTTGTGGTATTGAAGATGAGAGGAGAGGAGAGACGCGTCGCAGCAGTAAAGTTAACCGAGCCGATATCGGTAGCTTGCGTAAGTCTCATCCTGCTTAAACGAAATCGTGAGTAAATCTTATCCTGTGAGTCCACTTGTGCGTGCTGTACGCTGAGAAAGGCCTGGCAGTCATAGATGTTAATGTCTCGATTTGAGCTATATTTCCACCATAGCTGTATTAGGTACTTCCACAGCCCTTGTGTTACCACCGTTTGGCGCGGATTTGATCACTCTCAACAAAAGATAGGTCTCTGAAAAAGACTGGCAGGTACAGAAAAGTCAGGCCCTGGATGCTGCGCGGTTATTTCGTGAGTATCTAATTTCAAGTACAAGTCGTGAACGCTAACAAGAGAGAATCCCTACTAGTGCACCAATCACTCCTCCCACCGACTCTTTTGCGGAAACAATGTCTTGAAGACCTTCTGAATCACCTTGTTGACCTTTGCAACAGCTTTCCGGTCCTCAGTCATCACATCATCGTTGAAACAATATTGTGTAACGTGCTTGTTCCGATTGATAGACCGGTCCACCACTTCGGTCTCCGTCTGCTCTGCATCCTTTACCATCACGAACATGGCATCAGGGTCAATGATGGTGTGCTGATATTTTAGCAAGGCTTTGATTGCCGTCTCACGCTCATGGCGACGCGAATTTGGAGGAAGGAGAGGCTCGAGACCCCTTGTGACAGTGGAGAGCATGAACTTTATCAGACAGTCGCCACACTTCGGATCTCGACGTGACAATTGGGAGAAAATGTTGGCAGTGCTGAAATCCGAGTTTCGATATGATCGATCCGACAGGGGAGAATCGAAGCTTTCGGCCAAGCAGTGGTCGATGTGAAAGTTGTGGCACTTCACATCTCGAATGGTCTCAGGTCCATCTAGTGAAGTCCACATCACTTTGACATTCGAAAGTGGTGGTTGTAGTCCAACTCGTTTGTGGATCGCCGGCAGCTGATAGAACATTCGATCTCGCCCTTCCGCCACCTTGGCTGGTGTTGATGCGTCTTCTCCAGCAGTCGCTTTCCTTCCAGGTTTGATGGCCTCTAGTAAAGTTTGTCGCTCAGACCAGTCGAGATATCCATCATCATTCGCGTCTATTCTGGTCATGATAAACGACCACAGCAGGACTTCTCGGAACCGTTCAATAGAGTAGTGGAAGGCAGCATACCAAGGGTAGATCTGAAACTTGCTCTCTCCTCTGAAGCGTTCGCATGCTCCCCGCAGGGCTGGACTTGGGAATGATGCCATTGCTTCTTTCATTACTCTTCGTGAGACGGAGTGAGTGAAATGTGCTTGAACTTTTCGCTCTCGCTCGCCGAATCTATGGTTGAGCAACCACGAAGTGTAGTGCAAATGCGGCTTTTCACCAAAAGTCGGAGTTTCAGACTTGCTCATGGATTTGACATTGAAAGATTTTGATTTGAAACCTATCATGGGACCAAAGAGCGGCGAGAAGAAGTCAGCCGCCGAGTGCTCTGCTCCAAGAAACATATCATCGGAAAGGGCGACCATCTGGTCAACCGTTGATGGCGTATTATGTATCTGGCTTTCGATTGACAATGAGTCGAATGATGGCACGCACTGCGCCTCTGTTTGTCCAAAGAAATCCTCTTGTGAAAGGACCTCGACATGTTTCTGAGTCGCAGCATTGTGCTTGAGCCATACCGGTCGTTGTGGTCTCAGATTCGGCGTGCTCTCGTTGGCTGAAACTGGGACGGAATTGGTGAGGATCTGGATCTTGTTCGTAAAGTTACGAGCGTATGCGTCCAGGCTTCGGAAGGAGTACCGGAGCTCGTCCCAATCTCGATATCTATTGATACTGTGCTCGGATATCCATTTTCCGGCTTTGTCGTTCAGTCCTGAGTCTAATTCATATTTGTGTTTGATATTTCTGAACCCATCCTCAGATCCATTGACCCCTGGAAATATCAGCGCAATGACAACTACATGAGCAGATGGGTAGACGCACAGTTGTAAACAAAATCTAATTTCGGTTCGTTCACCGCTCTATCGAAATTGTAGGTAGCCGAGGAAAACCAATCATCCTCCCACCCCTCAATGTTGACATCCTCCACTGCGTCCTCAAAAGGTATTCGGATCACCTCCGGTAATTGATCCATCAATTTTCTGACTCCCGGAGGTGAAGAGTTGTCTGATGAGATTTCTGAAGATGCTGCTGCAGTTCGAGGATCCCCTATTGGTTGTTGTGAAAGCGGAAAGGACGAGCCTGCACTGTAGTAGAGATTGAGGTAGTCAAGAGAAAATTTGCGGTGTAACTCGTTCTGAAGATGTATGCTGCGGAGGATTGCCAGCAGTAAAGACAGTGCGCATGCTGAGAAAAGTATTCTGCGAAAGGAACGACTTCGGAAGGCCTGCTTCTCAAGAGGTGAGTCTGGAATGTTTAAGGCAAGACGGGAGGAATAATGCATAATGATAGTAATGTTGAGTCGCCACTGATGAAGGAGAGTATGGGTAACAGCTCAACGATCGTGCCAGGCCTTGTGGAAGAGATATAGAAGAAAGATTGTCAGCGATGATCTTGGTCGAGCCAGACGTGATGGATTTGCTGTTTGATAGTCAGTATAGAAGTAAACGGCTCCTTCGAATGGGAGATCGCGTGCACAGCTACCCAAAAGGAACCATTTCCAAGATCCCACGTTAGTGCCGACCCACTGTCCTTCGGCCATGCTGGGGCCCTGGCCATGGTCGGAGACTCCGTGCTGGCGTGCCTGGTGCCTGAAGGAGAATCAGCCAGCCGTGTCGTGTGCACAGTTGCCATTCTTGTGAGGGTAGATGACGAGGAGATAGATGTGGTGACAATATATGGAGGGATCAAGCTTCAGAGTTGATCTACTGTGTAGTAGATCTACTAGGTAGCAGATCTCTCCAGCGTCTCTCGGGAGCGATGCAGGGCGCCCTCTCATTCTTGCGACAGTGGCCAGAACTATGTGCAGGGTCATGGCCAGCCGATTATTGGGTGGTGGTCGTGGTGGTGCGGGCAGCCGTTGTATGGAGATGGAGATGGAGGCACGGGAGGGTCCTTGATGGCTGGCGTGGCCGCTCTTCAGGGAGATTCTGCCAGAGTTTAGCTTCTTGGCGAGGATCCACTCCGCTCCAAGTCTTGACCAATCGTAGAGCGCTAGGAATCTGCCCCTGGTCCCATCTTCTCCAATCTCAACCACCACAAGCGACAAGCACAACCACTGCAACTGTCCACCCGTGTCTCAAACAAATCGCACCATTGCCCATCCTTATCTATCATTTTTGATGCAGATGCTAACAGGAATCTGGCGCCAATGAGAGAGGCTCAGCGCGCGAAAATTCTTAGCTATAGGGGGCTACATGTACAGAACGCGGAGCTTCCCCCATGTTGTTCTGCTCTCTCCATCTTAGCGACCTGCCTATTCACGATTCGATCTGCACTTCACGAGCATTTCTACTGCTAACGTTGCTATGGTAGGTACCATTGACGGATTTCGTTTGATTCTGAAACAGGCATGGTAGGCATGGTGGAGGTAGATCGGATTTGCTCTATTGAACCTCTTGATAACAGCAGAGAGCCCGCTGGGTCCTGAAACGGCACATCAGCATCCATCTCAAAGCCATGTGGACCACGACAGCATCAAGAAGAAAGGACGAAGAAGCTCTTCTCACCTCCCCATGTTCTACCACTTCTAGCTTTTCCGACTACGCCTTTCCAGATCCATGTCGGTGTCTCTACTTCGAATCCTTCTTTTCGCCCTGCCCAGCTTTTTCAGATCCACACCTCCAGTCGCAGTCAGCAATGGTTTTGAGAAACAATCTCCCATGGATGTCAAACCAAGGACGTTCTCAACGCAGTATCTCGACGGTGTCAGAGGCCTGGCGTCCTTTATCGTCTTCCTTTTTCACTTCACTCACATTTTGTTCCCATCCACGAACTCAGGCTTCATTATTGGAAGCAACAACATGTCAATCTGGCAACTTCCGATGATGCGATTTGCCTATTCAGGCGCAGCCATGGTCTCGGTTTTCTTCATCATCTCCGGCTACGTCCTCACGCATCGGTATATTCAGAAAATTGATAGAAAAGAGTATCTCAGTCTTTACATGTCTCTCACATCACTCACCTTTCGACGAGCACTGCGACTGTTCCTGCCATCGCTGGCGTCCTGTATCTTGGCGTACATATGTGCATCTCTTGGAATCGTGGTTCCGCCTAAAAAAATTCATCAAAAGGTAACATCTCCAAATACAGTGAATTCTCGTGATCGCTTTCGAAGATCTCGAAGATCAAATGTGATTCAATGCGCAAAGTTCTTGGCAATACTCCATTTGAAATTGCCAGTCAATTTGCAAACTTGATCGCGACATTGATCTTTGATATCCACTACAGAAACTCTAATATTGTGACCAAAGCTAATAACGACAGCCTTTCACCCATGGCCTCCCAGCCCTGTTGCAATACATCGATCTGGAATCAAATCCCTGGACATGGGATTCGTACATGGAAGGATTCTACAACCCACAACTATGGTCCATCGCTCTAGAATACAGAGGTTCCATGGTCGTCTTCCTTTGCGTTCTGGGTCTCGCTCGAACTCGCATCAGTGTCAGAATAGCCATAGAATCCGCCCTCACCCTCCACGCATTTGCCCACAAACGCTGGGACGTTGCTCTCTTCGTGTCCGGGATGATCGTCGGAGAATTGGACGTCTTCGTTCACAACTCTTCTACGCGGAAAATCTTGATGCAAAAGAAAGCCCCCAAAGCCCTCCTTATCACAATTCTTTTGGTTGGGATCTGGCTTTCAGGTTATCCACGAGATCACGCAATGGAAAGCTATGGATACCACTGGCTTGACCATATCCTGCCACAAAGTCAGTACCGCCGCCGCTTCGTGACGGCCATCTCAGCCATCATGATGATTACGCCACTGCCCTATCTCCCCTCCATCCAAAACTTCTTCTTGACAAAACCACTAAGATATCTCGGCAAAATCAGCTTCGCGCTATACCTCGTCCATGGTCTCGGAAATCGGACTGTCGGCCTGTTCATCCTTGACTGGACGGCGACTGTGTTTGGATCGCAGGGGTATTGGGTTAATGTTTTGAGAATGGTGGTGTCGCTGTTGCTGTATGTGCCGATTATTATATGGTGGAGCGATCTCTTCTACCGAGCCATTGACGAACCTAGTGCGAGGTTTGCAAAATGGGTTGAAGGGGTCTGCGCGGACAGCGCTTCAGGACCGTAGTTCTGTACCTACTTGTATTTTGTACTAATTTTCCTCTGTACATACACACAGGGAAGAATATAAAACCAAGCGCAGGTCGTTCGGTTGCACCACATCATCCTTCCATTGTTGTCAATGTACATATAATCAAGGACACCCAAATTGCATGTCTGTTGAAACATCCACCCATAAAAATCAATCCAAAACCCCAAATCGAACCACCCATCCCGTCCCAACACCACCCAAACCTATTCCACCCCTCCCCCTCTCAAAACCTCAATAACCCCACCAACAAGATGCAAACTCCCCGTCACAAGCACCACTCCCTCCCCTCCACCAAGCACATCCCTAACAACATCCAACGCCTCCTCAATCGTCCCCGTAACCTCACACTTCGCAGCCGGATCAAGTCCAGACCACACGTCGGCAAGTTCCCGTTGCACCTTCAGTGTTTCGACATCGGTGCTGTTTGTATTTTTGGAGACGAGGTCGGGTTTGTAGCCTGCGCTTTTGAAGGTTACGTTTGTGGTGAAGATTGTGTGGGTGAATGGGCGGGAAGAGGAGAGGGAGGTTGAGAGGGTTGTGAAGAGTTTTTGGGCGAGGGTGGGGGCGTCGCGGGTTTGTTGGTTGAAGAGGAGGATGCGTGCTGGGTGTTTGTTAGTATGTTGTAGGGTGGATCGCGTCTTTGCTGGTTCCTGGTGATGGTAATTCTTATTTTTTTTATCATGAGTTCAGGAGTCTTTGGATTATGTTGCTGAGACCAAAAACATACGAAAGGGATGTGAAATCCTAAACTCTTGGTTTTGTGAAATAGAAAAGGAGAATGAACTTACGAGCTTTGCTTTGTCGGGAGACATCGGCGAACCATTCGCCTGCAACTTGTATGCTATCGAGCGTGTGTGCACCATCGAGGCACCATGATATCGATCCCTCTTTACGAATATCACAGCGACCGGGCCATTTCACCTCTTCGAGGCCCTTGATGAATTCAGCCGGAAGAGTCTCGATATTCGTTGGATCCGGGACATCTGTGAGACCTATGGTTTTGAGGTGTGCTACCGCTGTGGCCACGGCTAAACTGGCGTTCGATTTCTGGAAATCACCTGCTAGTCCTAATTTGACTTCTCCGTTTGCGATCGCTGGAATCCTGTTCACTACATGCAATTCTGTTCCTGCTTCCCCAGCTCGCTTCTTCAGCACATCTAGAGCTGACTCAGGCTGTGGAACGCTGAGTGCCAAAGCTCCTTTCTTGAAGACTCCGGCTTTATGCCATGCGATCTCTTCAATGGTGTTTCCAAGTACACCGACATGGTCGATACCAAGTGCTGTGACAGCAGTGACGGTGGGCTCCGTGATGATGTTGGTACTGTCGTATTCTCCACCAATACCACACTCAATGACAGCAGAGTCGACGCCTTCAACAATGAAGAGATGATAAGCCATAAGGGTTAGATATCGGAAGTAGACAGGCTTGGATCCATCTCCAGTCGCAGAAAGTCGATCCCATACTTCAAAAAAGTACTTTGAGAAATCTGATTCTGAAATCGGTTCATTGTTGATCTGAATACGCTCGCGAACTGAACAAAGATGAGGAGAGGTGTATAGGCCAACCTTTTTTGGCGATGATGATGATGAGGAGTCTTGGATGTATTGATAGAGAATGGAAGAAATGAAGGCGGATGTGGATCCTTTTCCCTTGGTTCCAGCTATGTGTATTGGACGAAATTTTTTGAAGTCGGAAGGCTTGAAGATGTTAGATCAAGAGCAGAGGATCAGCGTGAAAGAAAAGATGTTCAAGGTATTGCAAGAGAAGGGGGGCCGCACACCTGATAGCCAATCCTCCTCGCGAACTCAATCATTTCGGGGATAGCTTGCCCGTTCATGGTCCGACCAGACTTTTTAATAGCAGCAACAATCGAAAAGTTGGTTTGGAGCGTATTGAGCGCCGTGATGGCGGCCTGTACATGTTATTCTCATGCTCAAATGTGTTGGTCTCATGCTCACATTGTAGTCTCTTGATTCCATCGTGTACACGGATCTCCACCAAGATATACGAAGACTAGAGACGCGCCACAGACGACTCCTTGGTAGAATCATGAATTCATTGTACTCAGCACGAATGATTGGTGTTGACTTTTCGAGGTGCCAGGGTCAGTGCCCAAACCAGGGTTCGCCGAGTTTCGGAGTTGGCTGTAAATATTCCAGTCATTGAGGCTTCATTAACTGCATCACAACTCATATCAGAACTGTCCCTAGGTATCTAACATAACAGGAACGGTACAGCTGAAGCAATTGAATCCGTCTGGTCTCCCAGGAATTCGACAGAGTTCCCTCACAAGATGGCGCTCTCACTACAAAGTGGAAGCAACGGGCTCACCCTCACGATACTGGGATGCGGTATGAAATGCGCGTCACGTATAGTTACACAACTAATGCGGTTCAGGAACAATGGGAATTGCCGTCATGGGCGGTATCATGACCCATCTTGAAGACATACTCCGCTCCACCCCTCTACCCAGCGGAGCCTCAACTCCCTTCCCCAGCGCATCAGGCACAAGCACACCCTCCGAAGTAGCACCCACTCGACTCCCATCCCGCTTCATAGCCTGTGTCCGTCGCCCGGAATCAGGGAAGAGAATAAAGGCAGCTCTCGCTCATCACATCACCCCTCTACAAGTCTACATCAATGACAATCTAAAGGCAGTACAAGAGGCCGACGTGGTACTGCTAGGCTGTAAACCACAGATGTTCAAAGATGTACTCGGTGCTCCAGGAATTAGGGAGGCATTGTCAGGAAAACTGCTCATCTCAATTCTTGCTGGTGTGACTGGGCCACAAATCGAGAAGTTCTTGTACCCATCGGAGAGCCCTTCTGCACCATGCAGAGTCGTAAGAGCTATGCCAAATACCGCCTCTGCTGTCAGACAATCAATGACTGTCATCGCAACCTCCACACCTCCTCTCCCAACCGAACAACAAAGCCTGGTTACATGGATTTTCTCGCGGATAGGCAAAGTCGTGCACCTCCCACCAGCGTCCATGGATGCCAGCACTGCTCTGTGTGGTTCCGGACCAGCTTTCATGGCACTTGTCCTCGAATCTCTGGCTGACGGAGGCGTGGCCATGGGACTTCCACGCGCCGAGGCTCAGATGATGTCTGCGCAGGTCATGGCTGGAACAGCCGCACTCGTAGCAGCTGGTGAGCATCCTGCCATTCTCAGGGACAAAGTCTCGACCCCGGGTGGCTGCACAATTGGTGGATTGTTGACACTTGAGGAAGGACGAGTAAGAGGAAGTGTTGCAAGGGCAGTAAGAGAAGCTACCGTAGTTGCTTCACAGCTCGGTAAGGGTGTTGTAGGCGTCAATGGCACCAGATGGGCCGAAAGAACGAGCCGGGAAAGCTTTTAGGGTTGAAGCGGGCATCTGATACGTATTGGCACACCGCTCCCCTGACGACAACATCTGATAGGACTTTTACAAAAGGTCCACATACCCTCGTTTCTCTCTCAGAGTCTCATGACAGACCTCTTTGATTTTTCGCTTCAAAATTTGTGAAAGCCACTACGATAGTATAACAAGTTGTTGGCGTAGAAACGCAATCTCCTATCGTAATCGATAGCTAAGAAGATATTTCGCGACCTTTGAGTTTAGATCTGAGCTGTGCTAAGTAGTAAGCATATTCCAGCGCCCAAGAAAATGTCGCCAACTTTGCCATAGCGAATACCTCGATGGATCACAGACCAAAACCATGCTAACCGTGACGCTAGTGCGTACTGCTTCTTTGACATCGAGGTTAAAATAGTAATAGGTAAATCACTCGGGATAATTTCGTGTAATCGCTCTACTCACAGTACAAGTCGGCAGACTGGCATACTTCACTCAAATAAGTATTCCTGCTCGCAAGTCAAAAGGGCTTGATAAAGGGGCGGAACAGGATATCGGTAGCCTGAGGTAGATGGACAAGCCTCAAGCGAGGTGTTGGAAATCGTATTTCGCGATTATCTATTTCCCACCTCCTGAATCATGGCAAATGAGCTTTAAACGATACTACATTGGTTATACACCAGCCAAGAATACTTGTTCGTCTAGCGAAAGTAAAGATTGATAGCGACAGATTGTTAACGACGAATTTGTAGCAATATTATATGCGGTATATCATAAAAGAATTTCAGGGCTTTTCGCAAGATAACTCTTAATTGGAGGACTAATCACTTCTCAGGCATAATATCGATTTATCAATAGAATAAGGGCTAGTTATCATCGCTATCTATATCAATCCGGATACTCTACATTTCTGTTTTTCCTAACCGACTAATAACTCAGTAGAATCTATCTGTTTACTCGTCCGCAGTCTTTCATCTACGGTCTACTAGTTTTTGTTTCTCTGGGGAGTTCCCCTCTAAGTATGTAATTGAGGTATTTCTATTTATAGATATGTCCTCAAGGTGGCTTACTCTCCGCAAAAGCCTCCGGAGTATCCTCTCGGATTCCTTAGCTATCGATGCTTCAATTCTTGGCCATTGGATTCTCCTGAGTTTGTCAGTCAACAAAACGTCGAGTATGTCCGGATTGATGTATCGCATCTCGATAGACCAGAAAACACTCGAACACTGCGCAGTGTTATTCATTACGAAATTATGATCATTGATTCTTCATTTCCGTAAACCACCCCATTCTCATAAATGACATCTATATAGTTGACATGTTCCTCTTCCATGGACGCCTTGCATATATCATATCGCTCGCTCAATGCTTCTCAATATCTACTTGCCGGAACCTCGTTTCCTTCCTTTGGGAACGTTCTCAAATATGGATCCTCCTCCAATTTCTTGTATGCCGGTCTTGCCAAACTCCTCTTGGTAACTTCGATATCCTCCATTATATCCTCGATTAGCGATTCTTTGGAAACGTAATCGTATTCGGGTCGTATGAACCCGGTGATGATGAGGTTTAGGTGGAGGCCGTAGAAGTCGGTTGGGAATTGATGGAGAATGTGGACTTCCTGTAGCGAGTCAGCATTGATATACGGAGGGAGAGTTGCAATGATTGGCGACAATTTCGCCTTGCAGGGAGTCAAGGACATACCACACTCCTGACTGTATTCTTGTAGAACGGGTTCCAGCCCACACTCATGACCATAGGATATACCGTCCCCCTCAAACTCTCATTCTCGCTATCTGCACCACTTTCGTTCGTCAGGTTGCCTATCAAGCTGCCTACTCCATTCGCGAGTGTAGTTCCTGCCTGCTGTACGCGTTCTGATATCGATGGTCTTCGTGCGGGTGTGGTAGACGTGCTTGATGAGGATTGAGGTGTTGATGGCGGACTTTCAGACGACGAAGGATAATCGAGACCAGCCCAACCGTAGTAGATACCGCTTTCTAGGTCTTTTTGGCCACCGATCGTAAGACCTGAGAGAGGGATGTTTGCGGTTGGTATACCGAGCTGGTTGGCGGGTTAGTCATAATCAAGGGACGGCTTGTTATACAGTAGAGATCATGAATAAAATGATGTGACGGAAGAAAGAAGAGAAAATCTGAGAGGTAAGAGATCAAACATACCTCTTTACTTCCCCTCCCAAAACCTTTGATCACCTTTCCACCTAATCTGATAGGAAAGGGAGATTCGGGGCCTGCATCAGGGCCTGCTATGGGATCTCTGGGACCGTTTGGTTTCATGGTTGCTGGGTATCGACTGAGTTTGGAGAGAGAAGGTTGTATGATGATTCAGTATACTTAGGTACTTCGCCTCGTTGCCTTGTAGTCATCAAATACCGGGACCGGTTTTCGGCTCCAGGGCTTCAGGGCCAGGGCTTACGAGTTATAACAATTCTTCCGACGCTGATCGGACCCTAGATCCGAATGTTGCACGCGGCGACGCGACGGGGGCGGAGAGAAACACCGACCCTATCCGAAAACCGACTTTATAAACGACCAGAAAGTGAAGTCTCAAATCTGATGTGCGGGTGCGGGGTAGTTGACAATTGAAATATGCTCGCCCGGTTCGGCATATATCACGTGACTGGACTGGATCCAAGCTGCCAGTGACTGGCTTTTTTGGCTCCATATCTCCTCCGTTCCCTTTCTCTTTCATCTCCTTCATCATCACAGGTCCTCCATAATTAGCTCAGAGGACAGCAGCTACAGTTTTTAGTCACTACCAGTAGGAGGCTGTACTGGCACATATCCCGAGAGACGGCTTATCTTCTCTGGGCAATACTGCTGCTATAATACAATCTCAATACTTCATCGTCTACCCTCTTTTCGGAAGCCCGTTCCGAAATTATTACGGTTATTATTCCCGCAAAGATAGGATGCAAATTATCCGAATGCAGCCAGAGGTACCACGCAATCTCTCATTATTTACCAGGTGTGGTCTTTATACTGCAACTCCCTCACGCTCGTCTTGTTCTAAGACTGCTGAGATGCTGCCAAATCATCAGATCCTAGCCACTTTCTCAGATCTTTCACTTTACATTTGAATCCCATTTGGGAAAGAATCGCGAGACTTTAGTCGTGAAGAGTCTGTAAAAATATTTCCCATGACAGCCTTTCATTCCAAGTAACAATTCTAGTTGAAAAAAACTTACTAGCGGTATATTTCGCGGAATCCAAGGTTAAATCTATGCAGTATCGGAAGAGCTTGGTCTTGTATTACGGAAAGCAGGGTATCTTTTGAAGAGAAGAATATAGCTTCGGTCTGTGTATGAGCGCATTTATTGCACATGTAATGTTCCAGAGCCTCTGGGCATCAGAGTGCTATGATGACACGCTGAAAGACCTAATTGATAGTAAATCGACCAAAAAACGCTTTGAATTGAGAACGAATCGGCATAGAAATGAAAAGGATAGTCCTTTTCCTTGCTGTGATTCACGATTCCAGTCTTACTAGAGACTAGCAATGGACGACGTGACAGATAGCTGCGAACAGAGGCTTATCGTGAAGCCAGAGACCGGATGGCTCAGTCTTAGCAAAGGGATCTTACAAAAGTTCGATCTGTAACTGGTCCTAGTAACCATTTGGAGGTAACGGTCATGTTTGTATCCGAAAGTCGCCCTCCGTTTATACTTATCATTGCGGAGTCTGGCCACCATCATCACTTGGAACTTGAATAAAATTGGTATACCCGGCGCGCACGATTTTCAGCTTGTTCATGTAGAATTCCGAGCTACTACCGTAGCTCCTGTGTGGGGGGTTTCGTATCGCCCTCAACAGTGCTATGTATTCAGAGCGGTCAATCGGCTTTAGCCTTAGGTTTTGAGCCTTAAGAATCTCTTCTTGGCCACAAGTCCATGAGGATCTGCAACATTTCCGCAGGCTTTTGCATGATGTAAGGCAACTGCTGTGGCATCACTTCATTCCGAAGTATTCCGAAATATCAATGATGGCAATAAGATGCTTGAGACGTTGAGTGAGCGGAAACTGTTCGTGTGAAGTAGTTAAGGTAGGACCTTGCCCTGACTAATCAGGAAACTAAAGCCATTCCGGAACGGGACATCTCTCGCCACTTATACCAAGATCTCTTATCACGACATCCGTCCCCAACGCAACACCAAACACGTCTCACTTTGATCTGAAGGCGGGATACGCGAATTCCACTAACCCGTCTGACAATGCCATCATATCACCTGCACGCATGCCTAATGGAACCTTTCCTATCATGCCCTTCTGCAGTCTGAGGATATCATGACGTACCCTGACCACAGGCGACCTATGCACAGCCTCATAGTCCAACCATCGGACCATTCGCGAAGCTTTGCTCGGTCTCAGGGTTGGTCCGATCAGAGAGGTGTCCTTGATTTTCTACCTCGCCAAGGTCTATTATGACGTTCGGGTAGCATGCGACGTTTGTCCGTGAAGACGACAACAGCACGGACAGTACTACGTACGGTAGGCAAGAATGATATGTATATAAGACTCCTATCAGATCTGCTTCAGTATCACATTCAAGCAGACTCAACTCCCATCAACATCCCTCAACATCAATTCCAAACTCCAGACCACCAAACGCTTATAACACCATTAATATGTCTTCCAACTCCGAATTCAGCTCCCTCGGCAATGCCGGCCTGAACACCTCCACTGGTGCCAACCCAATCCACCAAAACACTGGTGTAGCTCAGAACTCGTCTGGACAAGGTGTCAGCCATGCTATCGACCCCAACGCGTCCAAGGTACCCCACAGTGTCCAAGAGAAGGTCTCAAAGGGTGTTGAGGATTCATTGCCCGACTCGGTAAGTGAAGCACAAGAATAGTATTGGGTCAGAGACTTTGCTAACCTTACCATCCAGATCCACCCAACACCACCAGGCCAAGATGCTGGAAAGGGTGTTTCTCATGCCACTGGAAAGTCGATAGTGCCACAGAAGTTGCAGGAGAAGCTTCCGGAGAAGGTCGAGCGAGCTGTTCCGAATGCGATCCATGACACTAGCGACCCAGCTCATGGGATCAAGAAGTAGACGCCAAGCTTAGAGATGGGAACATGTATGGTCGGGTGAAAGAATGAGATCGATAATACCCACAAAGCTGTAATTTGATGATTGTACCCACTTCCATTTGATGAGTGAAATCCTCTGGCTTCCTGATCGTGCACAACGAGGGAAAGGAATGCGTATCCTCCTCAACAGTTAGAATTCTCCCGGTCAAGAAAGACTTATTCCATCCATTCGAAAATACGGGTGGAAATTTCTCCACCTGACCCCCACACTTCCACCATTACCCACCATGCAGCAATGTTGTCGGTTTTCGACGTTCAAATTAGCAGTCCTGATAGCCTTCTGTAATTGTCTGCGTAAATTGCAGAATAGAGAGGACTCGATCCATCCTCTAGCCTCGAGCGCTTCGGACACGACCATTTCCAAATCACCAAGACGTTTCTATATCAAGTTATTGAACGTCTTCATCAGTATGGCAGGATGCAAAAATGCCCATGATAATGGTGCTATAAACTATAAGAGGGGGGATCAGAGGACGGACTAATAGTGATGTATTTTCGCTCAGGGAAAACATTGTCGGGTGCAATAGGCAGTATATAGCGACATATGACATTATACGCCAATTCCACAACTATGCATATCCCATGCCCAAATCAATTCCGATCCATGACTCCTTTCATTCATCATGCTACCGTCCTAATCAGCAAGTTCAACTTCAAAATCCTCCCGAACCAAAAGCACCCTCTGACAAAACTCCGGCAACTTCCCCTCCTCAAAAGCATCCGTCAACCAAAACAACTGCGGATACCCCAACGTCCACTCACAAACAATAAACCCCTTGACCTCCTTATGCACCAAAATCTCATCCATGCCATTTTTATGCAGCGCAAACGAGAACCCATCATCACCATTCCCTTCTTCATCCTCATCAATACCTTTCTCCACAATCTCAACGGGTGCCCACATCTCTCTATTCCTCCTCCCACTCTGCGAACCAAATTCCTTCATTCCCTTCAAGTGGAACCGCCATTCCTTGTTCTTCTCCTTTTGTTTCCAGCTTTTGAAAATGAGTTTACCGCCATCCACGTCGCCGCCAAAGGCACGTCCATTTCGCTCCGAGTATCGCGCTTCACTCTGTGTACCGGCGGATTGACGTGAACGGAATGATTTTTCAGACGCTGCTTTGTCGGTGGATCCGTCATCCATTTCTGAGTACATGAATTTTGGCGGGTTGAGGGCGAGTATTACGGCGTTGGAACCGTGGGAGGCGTGGCGGAGGTAATACGAGTTGAAGCGGGAGGCGCTGGATTTGGTGGAGGGGTGGGGGCCGGTTCTGATGAAGAATTGAGAGGGTTGCTCTTCTTCTTCTTCTTGTTCTTCTTCCTCCTCCTCCTCCTCTGAGGAGTGCCCCTGTTCTGTGTCCTCCTCCTCTGAGTGGGCTGAGGTGGTGTAGTTTGTCGACGGCATCTTGGATGGGGTAGAGAAGTTGCGGTTCACTTTGAGACAGAAGCGGCAGAGACTAGAGCTGTATTACCTATGAAGAGAAGGGGTATCTAGTACTTAAGAATGGTATCCGGCGGGGGTGGAGAGACATTTATTTGGAAAGTTGGAAAATGTTTGGAATTTGGAGGTTGGCGCGTCCCTGGAAGAGCTATGATGTCATTCTGCATATTTCACGTTCATGTCGCGTGGCATCCCCCACCCCCCATTAGCACGCGATAACTCTCTTGCACCTCGATATTTCATTTTCTCCATGGTTTGAGGGAAATTCCATCTCGGGGGGAGTTCAAGTTTTGTGTAATATGTCGAGCGAGGGAATACACGTACAGTATCGCGCCGATGCTTTGCCAGAAGTGCTCTGCGAGATCGTCTTCCACAAGATGTTATGAGACACTCAGGGATTAGAGGGTCTAGGTACGGCCAGGGGAAGTGGCCGTTCAGACGGGCTTCTCTTGAGCTGGGTTGGCCTGTTATGAAGAGTGAGAGGACTGGAACAAGATAGGAGATGATGCTTATTTTTGACCGACTGAGAACTTGTCTTCGACTTTTCGGCAGACTGGACTATCGACAGACTGGACTATCGTCAGACTGGACTATCGTCAGACTGGACTATCGTCAGACTGGACTATCGACAGACTGGATTATCGACAGACTGGGCTATCGACAGATTGGACTATTCACTGCGAGCGATCCTCGGGAAGTCACGATTGCTATTGCTATTGCTGACGGATCAACTTGAGGTCAGCTAGGAAAAAACCCACGAGAAAAGGGGCAGCCCAGATGGCCGACCACATGTAGCAGAGGATGATGATGCCCCAGCATAGATTCATTTGAGGCGGTAATCTTAATTTGCAGGTCGATAAGCAAAACAGATAAAGGGCAAGACTGCCTCGAGACTCGACTATGATTGTCTAGAGGATGTCCAGGTACATGTCAGAG
This sequence comes from Venturia aucupariae, assembly GCA_003693225.1. NCBI lineage: Eukaryota > Fungi > Ascomycota > Dothideomycetes > Venturiales > Venturiaceae > Venturia > Venturia aucupariae. Next base: position 125,454 of record QWZN01000076.1, read on the forward strand.
ATTCCTTCCATCGAGTAATACCCCTTGATGTGAACAAAGTGTTTGGAGAATCGAATTGGAGCATCGGATTGTTGCCAATATTCAATGCCACAGTTGGTCATGGAGAGTGGGAAGCCGAGGCCGAGGTGCTAGATAGACCTGCCATCCCAGTCCGACTATCAGCAGCACAATGAAAGCGGCGAGGAGGGAAGAGAGGTACAAGCGGATATACCATCGAAATATTGAAAAAAGGGAATGGATCCAATATCTGTGCAGAGTCTCTAGCTCGCATCAATTCAAGAAAACTATACAGGTGGATGAGTTATCAAGATGTGACATAAGACTCACCCATGTCGAACTAATCCCAAACCTAGATCGTATCCCGAAATCACAAAAAAAGATATCCACCATCGCCCGAAGAACTGTCAACAAAGAAACGAATGGACAATCGAAAATCGAAAATCTAAAGGTGCGCACAGGGAAAACGGTGATGGTTAGCCACGAGATAAACGCCATTTTTGCAGGGCATTGAGGTACGCTGCCAGTCCAAGTTTCTTCTTGGACTGGAGCCTTCCCTTTCTCACAAATCTTGGGCAAAAAAAAAAGGATCAAAGCAAAAGCAGGGTACAGAACGTGTGTTGTGAAGAATCTTCCGTAATCAGGTAGGCGTGATTGTTGATGCGTAGGAAGGAGAGTGTCGAACTCGAAGCTAGCTGCAGTCTTTGACAGTCTATTCAAAGACTCCGTCATGCTTGCCGAAGGAAATCAAGGAAAATATGATAAGAGCAAAAGAAGATAGTGTAGCTACTTAGAACATCATCTTGCTGGCGATGAACAGAGAGTTGCCGACAAAGATACTAATGTGTGGGGTTATAGCTGAGCATTGTCCCACTGTTCTGCCGTTGTAAACGCTAGCAGTCGCGACTGGATTGAGTCCTGAAATCGTGAAAGATGATACTTCAGCGGAGGCTTGGTATATAATCCAACAACACAGATACAGTCAATATTTCTGAGCCTGACATGAAATTTCGGCGCACTTGTCAGAGTGTCATCTCCATGAGCAGTGCATGATGGAAACAATTTTGATGTTGCGAAGGAGCTGCATACTGTGGGAGAAGAAGACTCCCTGGTGATGAGGAGCCCACTTGCTCCTTACCGCGAATCTTGCGAACCGCGTAGAGCTGGGCACTGCAAGCGAGCGCGGCAGACCAACTCTGATAGAGCTTCTGCAAAGAACAGCGGACAGGAGTAGAAGCAAACAGCATACTTATCTTACCTGTTCAAAGGATTGAAAAGGGGTACCAACTGTACCTGATTCTGTTGTCGACATAACTCTGGACGATGGTGACACATGAGATCTGGAGTAGACTACTGTTATTCGGGATTTGCTGAGTATCCCGTTTGGACTCAAGGCCGCCCTCAAGATAAGTCCGTCGGTCACGTTGACCACCACATTGCTGTTTCGAATGAAAGTGTAAAGCCATCATTCAGCCCCATCATCCTTGGCCATCTCCTCTGCGAGCCATGCAGCCTCTTTCTCCATCTCCTCTTTGCTTCTGTCCGTCCTCTCGGCATCAGGCTTGAAAGTGGGTTTCTTTTCTCTCTCCACCACTTCCTTAGCAACATCTCCCTCATCACCTTCAAGCATCTCATAGAGCTTATCTCCTCCGCCCCTGCTGTCCATGTCCTTAGCCTGCCTCGGAATGACATGGACGTGTACATGCGGTACCGTCTGTCCTGCATCCTTGCCATCCTGTACAGCGACGTTAAAAGCCGTGGCCTTGTATACTCTCTTAAGCGTCTTCTGTAGGCGCTGAACAGTTAAGAAGAGATCCGTGATCTCAGGTGGAGTGAGGTCGGAGAGCCGAGGACAGGGCCTAGTGGGACAAACAAGCGCGTGTCCAGGGAGCAGCGGACGCAGATTGGTGAGGATGAAGGAGTGAGGGGTAGTGTGGAAGACCTAATGCCATTGAAATCAGTTTGGGACAAATTCATGAAGTCGTGAAATGCTCGCTACAGCTTGCAGTAGTACTCCGGGGAAGTGGGGGGCATTTTGACAGCCAAGCTGCGAGGACGGAGGATGTGGGACTTTTTGGTCAAGAGGTGCCAACATAACGGCTCTTCCTGGAGAAGATCGGGGCGGTATGTGTACTGTGGTAGCTGGGGGAATAAAGGTTAATTGCAACCCCTGTCTTGATCCGTGCGATAAGTTCTCTTTTACGTATAACTTAACGTAACCTCAATATTTTTAAATCGGAAGAAAAGGATCTTATTCTCCTCGCTTTTCTCTTTCTAAAGAAGTAAGTTTTGTATTTATAACTCTACGTTGGGGTGGAAGATAACAGGGGTATTATCGAGCCGAGAATTAACCTTTATTCCCCCAGCTACCACAGTACGTAAAGACGTTTGTACTAGCAGGGGATCGTGTATACCTGGGGGGTGACAAGGAATGGACCGAAGTAGATCGGTTTGGCTATGTTTGGAGGCATTGTTGCTGTTCTGCTGGGGTCAACGACTTGAGGTGGATTGGTCTTAGACGTCTTCAGGAAGCTGTGAATTCTTGCAGCAAAAGCTCTGAAACGCCATGCAGCTACGGATACAGGCAGAAGTGCGGAGCGTCGCAGGGCAGGGGATAGCGACGAAAGAGAGTGCCGCTATGGTGCGTGCAGTGGTGGGCGCTTTTGAAGTCAGCAATCAGCAATCAGCAATCAGCAATCACCGGGTCACTGCCATTACCTGGTACTAGCAGGGTGTACTGTGTAGGTAAACGGGCTGGCTGGCAGTGGCTCTCAGAGAAGAAGGTCGGTGGTTGAGCTTCGCCAGCGCCAGCCCTGCATAAATTATATCCTAGCTTCGGCCCGCCATCAGGGGTAGAACTAGAACTGTCAACCGTCGATGCATTGGACTGGACCTCATCCCCCAAACACCAACCCCACCACCCAATCACACCCTTCAGCAATCAAAATCCGTGGCTGTTCATGTCCTTCTCCCGCTTCGTTGACTGTGCCGCGCAGGTCCAGGGCCATGGTTTATTGCGCGGCCTGACTAGAACAGCTGAACTGAGCTTCTACCGTCGAGAACATGAAAACGAAGAGTGGCTGCGTCTACTCTTGTCCTTCAGGTATCTGCTATTGAAAAACGTCTTACAAGTATATCCCAGTCACCGTCAGATGTGCATCTCCCTTGCTATTGCAAAGCTATGTCCGAAAGAGCCCATCATTTTGGCACCACCATAGAATCTTCACCTCAAAAGAACTTCCTCTTGGCCACCAACGGACTCAATACCCAAAATGGTGGACCCTGCTCTGTTTCAAATCCTACTGCCGGGTATTTGGTCGTAGCGAACTACCTAGCCTGCAAATCTGACCCATTTTGACCAGGGAGTAATTGCAGACTGCACCTCGCGAACCACACGCGCTGATTGCACTGGTCAGAAGGGGCCGCGAGTTAGGAAAGCGGGAGATAGGCTAGGCCGGATGCCCGACAGCCCATTACCTTGAGGACTTCAAAAGACTCGATGTCTCCTTTAATGTGGCGGGCAAGTATTCAAATCATCATTCATTCTTCATCTGCTTGTACATACCGTCGACTCTCTAATCCTTCATTCGAGCTTTGAGATTTGATATCTCTTCCCAGAAGCTGTAATGGGTCGCTTTATTTTCTCTCTCTTACCTTCAGTTCTGTTCTCATCTATTGCTTGGGCGACGCCTATTGAGCGAAGAAGTATGTGTCTTTTCCATTGTCTTTCACTTTGATCATGAACTAACTGAACATTTTCCCTTAGCTATTAGCTCTTCGTTATTAAGCACGTTCAATCTTTACGAGCAATTCGCTGCTGCTGCATACTGTCCAGCAAACAATGACTCTCCTGCTACAAAACTTGTGTGCACGTCGGATGCCTGCCCTTTGGTCCAGGCTGACAGCACGAATACAATATTAGAGTTTCAAAAGTAAGCCCTCATCTTTTCTTTGTCTTTTTCGTATACTTTTCCGAGATCTATTTTCGTTGTCGAGACTACACCTCGCACTCAAACATCCCGCGGACAAAGGGCCGTGCTTTTTCAGCCTTCCCTTCTGAGCCCAACCCCCCAGCAAGACCAGATCCATCTTTCACTTGTTACATATGAACCACCTTTCCCCGCAAGTAGGGGCCACTCGTTCACAACACATGGATTCGTACAACTCTTTCAGTCGAAGATCGATGTCGATAAATTCCCGGTGACTTGACACCTCAAGAACGCCAGGCTTATATCGCCATCAGTCTCGAATGTAGCAGCTCCAGGCCGATAATCTCCTCGAGCAAGTCCAGTACAGTTGAGACTGATCTATACTTCCGCCACTCCTGCATCCCTGATCCTCGATCACAGCACAACACAGGATCCTCGTTTCACCCATCCTTCCCACACACCCCTCCCACTGATCCAACTAACCCACTCCCAGCGGCGGCGCAACAGACACAACAGGGTACCTAGCAATCGACACAACAAAGCAACTAATCGTCCTCTCCTTCCGCGGCAGCGAATCCCTCCGCAACTACCTCACCGACGTGAACTTCCCCCTAACCAGCATCGACATCTGCACAGGCTGCAAAGGCGAAACCGGTTTCTGGAACGCCTGGGCTGATAACCGCGCTTCCATTTTACCTTCTGTCAAGACAGCTGTGGCGACTTATCCAAGTTATAAAGTTGTGGCTACGGGACATTCGCTCGGTGGTGCGATAGCTACGTTTGCGGCGGCGGAACTGAGAAATGGTGGGATCTCTGTTGATCTGGTCAGTTCTTTCACGATCATATGTCACTGCTTTCTCTGTCCTGGTAAAAACAAAGGTCAATATTCTAACAAAGCCTGTGTAAAAAGATAACATTCGGCTCCCCCCGTGCCGTAAACCCAACAGGCGCAACGTACATCTCGTCCCAAAATAAAGGAGCAAACTACCGCCTCACCCACCTCAACGACCCCGTCCCGCGTCTTCCCCCCGCCAGTTTCGGATACGAACATGTAGACACAGAATACTACATCAGCTCAGCTAACAATGCAATCGTCACGACGGCGGATATCGAGACGTGTAATTGTAATGATGATTGGGTTGCTCTTGATCTTGAGGCGCACGCTTGGTATTTTGGTGCGATTAGTAGTTGCTATGACGTTGATACGATTGAGGTTTAGAAACCAAAATTGGGGAGGGAAGGGAATGCTGAAAATGATGAGTTACGAATTATTGTTTTTGAGCGTTTATATTTACCGCGGATTTCTTCGATATCTCCAAGGATATGATGAAAGTACTTAATAGGTAAACCGGAAACGGTATCTTCCTTTTTTTTCTTTCTTACTGCTTGACACTTGAAGTAGATCACTTTCTCGTAAAAAATTTCCTATTCATACTTGGCCAACAACTCTCTCTCTCTAGGAAACTATGCCATAGCCAGCTTCAATAGTGAAAAACCTATTGGGGTTCGGGAAGATTTATGAATTGCATACGTTGAGGTTTTTGAATCGGTCGAATGGAACTATAGTACGGTGGACTTCGTGATTACCATGGAAGCTATAAGTAGCTAATACTATAACTACTATAACTACTACCTACGAATAAACCTTAACCCCCTTAACTAAAAAACCTACCAACCAATTAATCAATTAATTCAATCCTACTAACAAAGTACTTAGATTCCAATAGAGATACCGAATCAAAGATCAAATATATTACTAATATATAACTCCCTATACTCCTACCTATATATAATATTAGAGATAGTCGCAAAGAAAAAATACCAACGTAGATAGAGAAAGAAATACCTATTTTCTAGTCTATCGTAATATCTAGTCCCTTAAGTTCTAATTAGATAAGAGAATAGTTCGTCGTCCCTTCCTTTCTTATTAAGGCTAGGGGAAAGGGAATAAGATAATTTTATACTCGTTAGTCGTTTCTACTTTTTCTTTTTTTCTCTTCCTCTTCGTTGTCGTCGTCGTCGTCGTTTATCTAGTAAGGTAAGGTAAGGTAAGATAAGGTCTAATATCAAATCTCTACCTTTCTAGGAATTTCTAACTCCTTAAATTTCTTTACTTTTTGTTTAGTATAATTAACTACTAATAGATAAAATATTCAACGTTTTACTTTTAAGCTATTCTTTCCTTCTCTTCCTTCCTACCCCTCTTATATAGGATTATCTATTCACGAAAAAAATATACTAGTAGATTATATACTCCCTAAATCTAGCTACTCGTAAGTAGTTCTAATAGTCGAGTAACTAATACTAAAAGTCTCAACTAACTTCAACCTTAGGGATAGACTAACAGGTAGATAAATTCGATTCCGTAGCTATTTTTTATTTGTATTTTTCCCTCTTTTTCCATTTTTACTTTTCTTCTCTATATTTTTTTGTTTTTGTTTTTCCTTGTTGTTTGGTATTTTGGGACACGTTGTTCATGGAGAAGGGAGATATGATGATGATATATATCTCGTCGAGTAGTTCTAATACTTTGTTGATGCTTGTGATGGCTTTCGTCCTCAAGGTCTTGCGTCGTGTTGAGGTGAATGTCAGCGAGAGGAGCAGGTTTGTTGATGGGGGTGGGGTAGCTGCCTGCTGATGTTGGGGAGGGTGATTGTATATTAGGAAAATCTGTAGTAAGAGAGGTAATCTATTCATGATTATCATCATCATCAAACTTAATGGGTATATTCAAGTCACCCAACTGTCCAATTTCACCTCACCTTACCTTTCGCTTACCATACCATTCTATACCATTGCCCACCAAGTACACTTACCATCCCCCTCAATAGTACCATATCAACACCTTTTCAAAGCCGTAATTTCCCCCGCCTTTTCCATAAGCTTGAAATAGACCCGCAAAACAGCACAGTTCTTGATAGACAATTCCTCCATTTCCCCAGGTAGATCGAGGGCGGCCAATACCCTCATCTCACTGTCTCGGATCAATATATCCATTGCCTGTGCCTCTGTCAGGGAGTTGCCAAGATGCGTTCGGAAGGTCCATGTTCGATTGCAGTGGAGTCTTGGTGTCGGTGGCAGTGGCCGTGGTTGTGGCAGTGGCGGGAGAGGGATTGGGCCAGGGTTGCTGGGAGCATTTTGTGCGTGTGGCAGAGGGTGGTTATGGAATGAGGGAAGTTGATGTGGGAATGGGATCATTCGAGGAAGCGAGTATGGTGGAGGACCGTTACCGAATGGGTTTGGATTTGCATGTCCAGGCCCATTGCTGGAGACGGGATTGGCCATGAGAGTGCGACCAAAGGCAGCTGGCGGAGTATTGAATTGCATCTGGCCATTGTTGACAGAGATAGGCAGCCGATTCAATAACAGCTGGTGAATCGGGTTCTGAGACTGCAGTTGTGTGTGTGGCTGCGACTGTGTCATGGGTGGCCCAGGGCCAAACAAGCCGTGGACGAGACCGCCTTGGACTGCGGCTGCATGCTGAGCGGGAACAAATCCATAGGCAAGACGAGTTGCCACGTTGAAGATGCACGCTTCAGAGACGTCATTCGCAATTTCTTCGGACTCTGACAAGGCCTTAAGTTGTTCTTTTGAAAGGGCAGCTCTCAGGTCCTTCTGCTGGAGGGTAGCCTCGAGAGCCCATCTGACTGGCGGGGATACTTCCTGATCGGTTTCGATACTGCAGTTCGCATGGCCGATTGGCTCAAGCATTCGAAACTTCAGCCATGCCATAGTGAAGGCGAGCTCTGCCAAATCACCTCCCATGAACTTGAAGTGTATGTCTGTGTTTGAATTAGTCCAGCTCAGATAAGTCACTGCATTGCATCATAGACGTACCCAGCTCGTCCCAGACACTATCATATGCTTTTCTCATAACTTGTATCTGCTTTTGCATGATTTCCGGTGCTTCCAGATCTGCCGGCATTCCCGCTGAAAACCGAATCCGGATTTCTAGCCTCTGCAGGAGTTTGTGATATCGAGGGGCAGGCCAGACAGGTAGAGTTTTTGGAAACCCGTGGAGAATCATTCCAGGTCGACAGCGCCAATCAATCTCCAGGCCGAAAGTGAAAGTGTTGTTACCATAAAGGATGCCGCTTGATTCCAGGTGGATTTGCCTGTTGACTCCGAGTAAGCCTATGCCAGGGAACATTGTGTTGATGCCATCGACTGGGTTTTGGCTATCTTGCACAAAACTATAGCGATAGATTGAATTCCTACGCAGAGTGTCAGCGAGCGATAGCTATTCATATTGACTTGTCCCAAGTTAGCATAAATTTTTGGATTTTCAGCTAGAGTTGTTCAATCACAACGCTTTCAGCACATGGTCATGATTGGATTTTCGTGTGGCCTAGCCGATATGTTCTTATGGGTGTGACACGGAGCGACTTACCTAACCTCTGCTGGCAATAACAAAAATGACTTGGTCTGTTTCCGGAGCTCTGGTTTATTTGCCCAACGCGAAGAGTACAGGCTTAAGGCCTGTACACGAGCTGGATCCATCGCGGCACCCTCGTAGTTGTTGAGAATTCTGGCCGGTAAGTCTGGTGAGATGGGGTTGCGATGGGGAATTTCAATGGGCTTAGGAGGATGGAGGTAAAGGTAAAGTTCTGAGATGCCAGTCACGTTCCGAAGCTAAGTAACGGAGAGAAGTGTTGTCGACTTGCGCGATGCGTAACGCGCTTGTGCTGTATGTGAATTTCACGAGAGGGGATTCAACGTCGCGGGAATAAACTGCACCTACTCCAGTATTCAAGTCGTGTAGTTGAACAAATCTCAGGAGGGAACGCAAATCTGAGCGGATTCAATCTCAAGTGCAAACAAAAGACGTGGTTGCGAGTTCAGCGTGAGCAAACCAGTTCCTTCGGGGCATATAAGCAAGAGCGGTTCCTTGGGGACATATCTAAGTTTATAGCCACTCTTGAGCCCCAGGCAAACGCAGACAGCCGTCAGTCAAAGAAACTCGCTGAAACAAGGTGGTGTTCATAGGTGATGTTAAACTTCTCAGGCTTTCGTTGTTCCTGCCTAGAACCAGGATTGCTTCTGTCTTGCTTCTTTTTCATAGAACTATCGCACGTGCCTTTTGTTCCCCAATCTCAATCAATTTCTAATTAGTAAGAGGAGACGAGATGGAAAGCGTCAAGTTTTTTGTGGATTTGTGGGAAAGATCTGATACAAACTTGACCATGTCGATGTCGTGTTTGAAGTCTAGAAACTGCTAGTAGTTGAATACTCTGAAAAGTTCTTACTAACACACTGTCCCGTCTATGCGTGCTCACATACTACAAGCCATAGTGATACCCAACCTTCGGCTGCACAACAAAAGTAATGATTGATTGAGCTCTGCTGGCTCGTGCCCCAGTCCTACCCACAAAGTAGAAGCACGACGACACGTTGCATGGAGTGAGTAAAGTCTGTACATGGTTTTTAAACACAATCGTTGGTGATTTGCGATGAGCACTCCAACTGCAGTTGTTGACGAGAGGCGCGTCAGGATATGCCTGCCCATGATGTGGGTACATTCGGGGACATGGAAGTTGTTGGCTATTTGTTCGATGAACTTGAAGGCTCGGGACGAATGCCCCTGCAAGGATCTAGTCGTAGTTGGTACCTCCGTATAGCAGAGGAAATGAAAGCGATGCAATTATTATTGTGGACAAAATCGCTTTGAGAATAGGCAGGGAAAGAAAACTCCCTGGCGTAGATACGGATGTAAAGTTTCGTCGTCCGAACGACTGAGCGGTGATGATGTCTCGGGCTACACTCTCTAGGTATCAGACCTCTGCTACGAATATCCCAATCTGGTAAGCTTGAGCATACTGTGATAGGTCTGAGATGCGTGATGGAATCGTGAGTATGTGCCACATAGTCGGGTCCTGCCATGCATTCGTGTCTTGTTGTGATCCATCCATCTCAGATGCCACAGCAGCGGTTCTCGGGTCCACTCTGCACACGTTGCCATTCATTGTGCGTCCATGATTATTGTCGAGTATGTGAATAATACGTTGGGTGCTCAGGAGTTGAAATGATAGAATCGACCCCGGCGTTTTGATGAAACTTCAAGATGAATCAACGGCGCGCTCAACGACTACTGTCCCAGGTCTAGCTACTACTCTCCGGACGGGCATGAATTGCCGCTGTCAGGGATCAAGGTAGAAGTACTAAAACCCAAACTCTTGCCTCGGACAGGCCCGTCCGCGAGTCGGAGCCACCTGCAGCTGCTGAACCATCTCATGTTATTAGCGGCCGTTTGCGAAGACTTGCCCTAGACTGAAGACATTCTTCACATCACCCCCGCGCAGTCGTTGATGTTTGGCCGATGAGAGAGTCCAGCAGGGCAGGTGAGACAAGAGAGAGACTGTCCTCACTTTGTATTATACCCTGTGAGACGGAGGACTGTGTAAGGTACAGAAGTGGAGGACTCTGAATGCCTGGGCCGATCACACACTGTGCATAGTAAAAGGAAAGCGTCGGTGGGATTGGCTGACCAGCCTCACGCCTCCCGTCTTCTCCACCATGGAACCTTAGGAGACCGATCACGACCCCTTATTAGGGTCTAAGAGTAATGTCGCTGTCGCCTAGGAAAGCCTGCCTGGGCTCTCACTAACAATACTAATACATACTTGTACTGTGCCTCAGTGCATTCTTCCCTCCTTGCATGTTGATGAGCACGCATGAATACTGCCTCTCTCCCGCAGCATCAAGACCCGGACCCAACACCTCGCGGCATGCTATATACACACGAAAAAGCACCCCTTCGGCAACATACTCGCAAGCAGTCGACATGGAGACCACAACCATGGAGAGGCCTCCCATCCCCATACGCCGTGCCAATCGAGTCTGGTCCGATGCGACATGCGATGAAAGGCCCAGAAGTCTAAAAGCCAAATCCATCGCGATCCCTCCCGTACCACCGCTCACGCCTGTCAATGCCCAATCTGAGCCTGCATATTCAAATGCAGACGCTCGTCGGAGGACTGCTCCTGCCTACGGCTTGGTGAAGAAACGCAGAGACAAAGGCCCACAATCCGAACAGGTCATATCCTCTCTCATAGACTCCCTCGCAGACATATCCTTCGAACGTCCACCCTCGCCCGCTCGACTCACCAATGGCGCAGCATCGTCTCCATCTACACCCCAGCTACGTAAGAAGCTTTCATTCGCCGGGTCCGTAGGCACGGGGGTGGGTATGGACTATGAAACCTATCGGAGAGCTCTCACCGAGGATTTCATGGTCCCAGATGATGCTGCCGAACCACCTGTTATCCGTACCTCCAAACGGCCCTCGGGATTCTCCGAATTGACAGCTCCCAAGATGTCACAGCAGCACGCATTGGGATCGTATCTGCGGTCTGGATATGCGCGCAGTACCTCAGCCCTCAGCATCCACAGTCGCGACGACGATGCGAAGAGCATTGGCAAAATCAGCGTTGAGACTGTTCGTCGCCGATCCCTGGCCGGCGCGAGTCGCGAATCGTTGGAAAGCCGGTTGAGCGCGAAAAAGGGTCCCAAGAGCGTCATCTCGCCCATGAAAGACAAGCTCAGGTCGTCAAAGGACCTGGAATATAGTGGACACATGCCAAACGGCGTGATTGTGTCGGACAACTTATATGACCCGGACGACCATCGCATCAGTCCTCGCAGAGTCAGCCGTCCCATCAACCACACCATCGAAGAAGAAGAACCTTCCGCTTCTTATCCACCACCCATTGCGCGTGCTCCAGAGCAGTCTGTAAGAGAGGGAAAGAGACCGATGGCACACGACAGCGCAATCGACACAAGCCCGGCGAGTGGCCCCGCCGTGCCCTCTCGTAGATCATCACTGCGTCGAGAACTTTCCATCACCAAACACACGCATTCGCCCAAGTCACGGGCAGTGAGCGAGTCGCTTCCAGAAGAGGATGAACACCTGGTTGCGCCGCGTGCGGATCCGTTCGAGGGAGCAGACACGGAGGTTACCAAGCGAATCCGAGAGCTGAGGGCCAAAAAGGAAGAACGCGAGAGGGAAGCTCGTAAATCGCCATCGCCAGAATTCGAAAGCGGCCATTATCCAGAATCGAACTACGCGTCGGATGCGCCTCTCGCGCCCGCGCCCGCACCCTTGCATCTCTCGCCGGGTGAGAGCAAATCAGCGGCAAAGTCGATCCGCGTCGCGCAGCTTGGACCAATCCACGTTCCTCCCCAAGGGGTCCTGCCAAATGTTGCAGCCAGAGCCTTCTCTCCTGCTGTCCGACCTACAACTCCTCTGACGCCCACGGTGCTGCCTATCGACTACTCGTATGTGGTGCAGAGTCTGGACGAAAATTGTTCCACGCCGTCAGTCGGACCCCCGTCCACCACAGAATCAATCGCCTCCGCACCAAGTCCCCCTTCCGCCGCACCGTCGGTCACACAACGACGGAAAACAGTTGCAATTGGCGGCAGATCAGCGATTTCGCGGACCGTCTCCTCCATAGAGGTAGGGAGCGAGACGACGGGAGACTCTGACTTGCAAGATCCGCCGTTGGACGCAAGGGACGACTCACCTGTGGAACCGCAGTCCATCGATACTAATTTCACCGAAGACACGCTCAATAAACTGCGCAAGTCAGGTTCCATCGCGTCGAAGCGGAGGCGGTGGTCGCATCCTGATCTACCTCTTGTCGTGGAAAGTAAAAGCAGTATGCGTGCCTCGGACCTGGCTGTCCGGCCGCCAGAGAGACCCGAGAAGATCGTGGAAGAACGGCCTTCGAGCTCGGACTCGGTGGATCGAGATGTCAATTGCTTCATTCATGCGCCACGGTTGTCGCAGAAGATCAGACATCACGCATCTGGCAGAACGATCGCTTTTTCCGAGGTCGGTGATCCCAAAGGCCATGCCGTGTTCTGTTGTGTTGGCATGGGATTGACGAGATATGTCACGGCGTTTTATGACGAATTGGCCCTGACTTTGAAGCTGAGGTTGATCACGCCTGATCGACCTGGGGTGGGAGAGTCGCAGAGTGATCCCAATGGCACACCTCTGAGCTGGCCTGGTGAGTTACAGTCGACCCAAGAATCGTTACCGCCTACTAATTCTGCACAGACGATGTTCTTGCGATATGTCAGGCCCTCCACATATCGAAGTTTTCCATCATGGCTCACAGTGCTGGAGCCATATACGCCCTGGCCACCGCGCTCCGCATGCCACAACATATTCGGGGACGAGTCCACCTCCTTGCGCCATGGATACCGCCTAGCCAGATGGCACCCATCGGCATCACAAAACAAGATCCCCCACCTGGAGCACAATTGCCAAAATCACAACGGTTCCTCCGAGTCCTGCCTGCACCATTCCTCCGTGTGGCCAATACTGGTTTTCTGAGCGCCGCAAGCTCATCTTTGAGTCCCAATGGCAGTAGCACACCTAAAAGAGAGAAGAAGAGAAAGAGCTTATTGAGCAACAAGGACAAAGACCGGACTGACTCTCGGAACAGTAGTCCTGCGCCTATCAGCCGGAACTTGACGGAACCTCTACTTGATACCAGGCGAGAAAGCATCATGCTGATGGACCAGCAATCCATGCCCGACGGACCTCGATTGCTCACGTCGAAGAGCATGCGAAATTTGCAATCGCCACCGCTCGTGCAAATGAGTGCGCATCGAAGACAACGTTCGCTGGAAGAAGATTTGGCGAGAAGAGAAGATTACGATTCGAAACTTACGCTGGCGATTTGGGGATTGGCTACTACGAACGCAAATCCGGCCATTGATCTACTGATTTGCCTGGAGAGGAACCAGGCGATTGGATTCATGTACAAGGACATCACAAGAGCGGTTGTTATACACCATGGATCGAAAGATACGCGGGTACCGGTGGAGAATGTCAAGTGGCTCGGTACTGCTATGAGGAGGTGTGAGGTGCGTGTTCTCGAGGGGGAGGGACATGGCCTTATGGCTAGTGCGTCTGTTATGGGTGGGGTTCTTGAAGAGGTGGGAAGGGAGTGGAGGGATTGGGAGGAGGCTGTCAAGAAGGGGGAGAGGGCTCTTGTAGTTGGTGGTGGTGGTGGGGAGAGGAAGAGAAGGTGATGATGAGTATTCTCCTGAAGAGAGACGAAACAGGAAGAAGGAGATGAGGGAATTGGAAGACAAAGAGGAGGTAACGTTGTCAAGAGCGGGATTTTGTATGTGTGGCCTTTGTACGATTTCTTTGTATTCTCCGATGATATGGAGTTTTTGTTGTATCTGGATGCATGGCAGGCGGGTTGGATCTGAGTTGGTCTTGTTCTGTTTTGAGTGGCCGTCTTTTCCCTTCTTTGTTCTCATAATACCCGGTTAGCATTGTGGATTGGGAGGTTTCTCTCTTTCAATGTTTCTCACATTTTTTGTATGTTTATCTGTAGCCTCGATTACGAGATATACCTAATTCGAAGGAGTGGCGAGTCTAATGAGGGATGGAGGCCATCGTCTGTGAGAAAGCCCTGCGACCCAGTTCGTTCTTGTTATGGATGAAGTTGAAGGTGCTGGTGCTTAGCATGATGATTTTGATCCTATGGGCCTCTCTTCCCAAATTCGTGCAAATCGGAAGTCGGGTTCAAAGTGAAATCAGGATTGATCCTGTACGACGTGGGATGAGGGTATATGCAGACGGCTGTATGAAGAATGATGCGAATAAGAACTGGCCGGCGAATAGCACTGGACACAACATACTCCCGTCGTTGGATATATGTGTGCTCATGGTCGCAATAGCACTCATTGATAGATACCTAGTAGATAATTCTCGCCGCAAAGTTGCCCACTTCCGAAAGCTCCACTTAATTCTGTTTCCTCAACCACACTTGCAGATAGAGACGGAAACTCCTACATCTGCCATTGCGCCTGATCCCACAAAAATGGCACGCAAGAAGAAGGCCCAAAGCGAGATTGCTGCCTCCAATTCCCCTCCTCAACCGGCGCCAGCGGCTTCCATGTGGTACTCGCAGACCAAACCAAAGACGACGGAGCCCTCGACATCGGCCTTGATTATATGTCGCAACAAGTAGGTGTGAGCTGAGGCATGTTCTTGAGGTTACTTTGTTACAACTACCTACTGCCTGCTTCACTATTTGCTAACCATTGGCCGCTCCGATAGACACTGGCGATACATCTCATCTTTCCATGGCCCATGGCTCCAACTCCCTCCCGAAGTCCTCGAATCTCTCGCCCACAGCAACTATATAACTCCCCGCCCTCACCCAATCGACCCCGCCGTCTTCTTCGACCTCGTCAAGATCCGCAAAGCCGTCGATGAAGCTACGAACCTTGCCGTGCGCGCCGCTTCTGGTGTTACTTCGGCCCAGCTCAATGCCTCCATGACCGCCAGCAATGGCATGCTCAATTCAGCAGGGGCGTCTGCGTTAGGCCTGGGATTTGGCGGCATGGGAGGCTCAAAACTAAGCGCCGAGCGTAAACATCGAATGCGAGAATTGGCTACCCAGAAACTATCCCAGGCATACCATTTGGATGAGATTGCTGCTAGTGTTGCGACTATGCAGAGCGCGAGTACTTTGGAAAACATTGCCGAATTGGTTTTGAAGCGGAACCCTTTGGATTATGACGCCATTTATGTGCATTTTTTTCACGAGAAGATACCCAGTCGGATGTTGGCGCAATGTACACCTTTGGCTCCCTTGAATCACCTTTTGAATGAACGACCTAATGATGGGCCTCCTTTTCGGACGCGCGCTCTGACCAGAATTTTTAAGAAGGATTATGTGGAGGCTGCGAAGGATTTGACGGAGGGTCTGGGTGTGGCGCGATGGTTATTATCACAGCATCAGGCGGGCAAGGACCAGCTTGTGCTGGCCAAGACGTTGCGCGAGGAAGCTCAACAGCGATCTGCCAGGGACTGGAAATCCGAACACAAGATTGAAGAGGAAGATCAACCGACTAGTTTGGAGCCTCAACTGCTATTTCACCGTGCCAATGTCCACTTTACCATTGCGACCCAGCATGTCAATTCAGCGTTGGATGCATATCAAGAGGAACAGGAGGCGAAAGAATATGCTGCGTCGACAAACACTCCCAATGGCAACGCGAACGGAATTCCCACACCAGAGAGCCGTCCAAGTACGCCGAGATCTCAGGAAGAACGGGAGGCACATCGAAGACATTTGGAATTTCGAAAATTGGTGAAGACGAATGCGAAAAAGGCGCTCCGAGATTACAACGCTTTCCTGTCGCATTTCGATTACACCCCAGGTCTTATGCCCGACATTGCCGAGGAGTTCCTCCGTCGCATCAACGAAGCCGCCAAAGAGCAGTCAAAGAATCAGAAGGCTCGAAACTCGTCTCGCAGATATCAGTCAGGATCTGTGGTGTCTGAGCCTAGCAGCCCGACTGAAGAGACGCCTTTGGATGCGACTACAGGCGCGTTGGTATTGCCTCCAAAGATTCATCGTCCTTTGGATGATATGATGGATAATGGATGGCCTTCCCTACCCCCGGTAGAGATCTTCCCAGCATCTACTCTCTTCTCTGAGAAAGTTCCCATAAGCATTCCGGCATATCCTTCTGCCTCGAACGCGTTGGCGACTAGGACCGGACCCACCTCGCAACAAACGAACTCATCTGCTGCGGCAGCAGCAGCTTTTGCAGACTCTCATGAAGCCGTCACATATCATCCACTTTTGACAGATGCGCTGCACTCGCTTCTGTTGTGCCATGCCCTGCTACAAACATCGCCAACGGAGCTTAAACGCCACGCCCACAATGCAGCTCGTCTCGCCCGAATCTGCGACGGCTATCCGATCTTCCTTGCTGCGCGCTCACCAGCCCGCGCAGACTGGGTTGAGGTTTTGCGACGGGCACATAATTGGATCGGTCTTACCTCCTCCTGGGAAGCTCTTTGTCGACCTGCTCCGTTGCCAGGTCACAGCACCCAAGGCCTCGGCGATCGTGGCTGGAACCTTGGACGGGAGCCTGACACACCCATTGCCACTACTTCTGAGCCACCCAAGCCGAAGGTCGAGAGTCAGAAGCAGAAGGCCGAACGTAGGAAACAAGAGGCCATTCTTGAGGCGCTTGCTGATGAGCGGGTCGTAGATGAGGAATCTTTCCAACGTGCTGTACGGGCTAGAGAACGACGAGCTATTGAAGATGAGGTAGCTGAGATGGAGGCATTGGGAATGGATATGAATGGAACTAAGCTTGAAGAGAAGCCGAAATCAAGACCATTCGAAAATGGCGAGGTTAAAGACAATGAAGAGAAGGAAACGACCAATGGCGCTCAAGTCGATGAGAAGATGACTCCTGCTCCATCCGTCTCGAAACCCGATACTGCCACTGAACTATCAACACCGACGTCCCCAATCATCGAACCAGCGGCCCAAAATCAATCCAAAACCAGACCCGAAGCACCGCCCATAAACGACATCACTTCGAAACCTATACCTCAACAACGCGCCAAACCAAAGCGTAAACCGACCAAACCGATCGCCTCACCAGCCGAAGATGACGATAAGGATTATCCCATTTCCACGGACCGCGCCGAAGCTATTAGTCGCTGGGTACGTGAAGCACCCATTTCTATTGAGGGAGCGGGAAAGGGGAAGAAGGGTGCTAAGAAAGGTGGGAAGAAGGCTGGGTTGGGGGATTTGGATGTCGATGTTGATGTCGATGCTGGGGTTGGGGTTGGGGCTGAGAGGGAGGTTGTTGAGGAGGAGGTTGATTGATTGATTGGTTCTCCTTTTGGGATGGGGTGGTGGATCTGATCGTGTACACCGTGATGAACTCCTGGTGATGATAACCGTGTGTCTCTGACTGGATTCTTGTCTTGTAAGATCTTGTCTTTGCTCCTGTCATATTTTTTGGTAGGATAGGAGAGACTAGGCTTGGCTTGGCTAGGGGGAGATTGGCAGGTGGGCCTCCCTTTTTTTGTAGGTATAGATAGGTTTTAACGAGACCCCCTTTATCCCAATTTCTCCTCTTTTCTTTCTTCTCGGTGTTTTATTCTTATAGAGTTATTGTGTCTACTGACGAACGAATGGATTAAACCAATCTATAGTAGAAGTAGAAGAAGAAGAAGAAGCTCCTAAAGGTTTGCACCTTGATTAAAGGGATTTCTTTTTCCTCAAAGCTTTATTGAGATTGAGATTGAGGTTGAGATGAATAGGGGTCCAAGTAAGATGATAGTTTTGGAATAAGTACAGGGAATTTTGGAGGTATATACTACATAGTACTACTAGGAGGTAGTATAAATTGGTTTTCGATTGTGTAATGGAGGGAAAGTAGTACGTAGTAGTTGAGGTAGGCTGGAGTGATTTGTGATTGTTATTTTTCGTCTGGGTAAAGAGTATGTGTGTTTGTGTGAGTGAGTGAGTAGTAGATGTTTCCATTGCGAATGCTTTGGTCTTTGGATTTTGGTAAGGGGGAGTGGACATTATACTTGTTGAAATCTTGGAGTAGAAGTCGTATACTTTGCTTCGTTGTATATGCAGGTATAGTAGGTGGACCCGATATCAATCGTCTTTATTCCCTTGGTGATTGCATTTCCGCCTTGATTGTACTGTCCTTCTGATTTCAATAATTCATTGGAGTTTCAGACATGTTGCCTCAATCAATCGACTGTCGATCCAACTAATGCCTATTTTCCAATTTAAATTTTTCCCTTTCCCACCCTCTCCACCCTCTCCACCCTCTCCACCCTCTCCACCCTCTCCACCCTCTCCACCCTCTCCACCCTCTCCACCCTCCCAACCCCCACATCCCCACATCCCCATCCCCATCCCCATCCCCATCCCCATCCCAAATCCTAAGCAGGCAACCCCCTAACAAAAGTATTCACATCCCCACCACCCCAATAAATCTGCAACGCCAACTGTCCATCCGAAGTCTTCAGCGTGATCTCCTTGAGCGTGATGAGAAGGAGGGAGAGGATAATGAGTAGTCCGAGGAGAAGGAGGAGTGTGAGGATTTGTATTATAAGGTGGGGTTTCGAGAAGGGCGGTTGAGTGGGTTTGCACATTTTTTTTCTCCTTTTCTTTGGTGGGTGGTGGTTCGTGAGGTAGGAGGAGTGGTAGGGATGGGTTGGGGTGGGCCTTGTTGAGGATATGAGGTTTGACTTTTCAGAGAGTGGAGATTGGAGAGAGCTTGATGGGACGTGGATGATGGATAGACGGATTGAAGTGGAGGCTGTCGGTTCGATATATTTATGCTGGCGTTATTTTGTAATTTTGTTGTGGGATCCTAATCCCGATCCTGACCTTGTGATACAGCATACAAGGCTTGTCCAAACCAATCGACGGAAGGACAAACAAAGGTGCGTGATTAGGTTGATGCAGGTAGAGGTATTCTGTACGACGACAAGATGTTGCTCAGAGACTGTCTTACGTCGTACAACAGCACATTCCGTCCTCTTTCAATTTGTACTCCGCACCCATAAAGGAGCAGTAGAGCTATACCCAGGTCCGTTTGGTATATCCCGTATGACAGTATTCACATTTCCACCTCCCCAATAGATCTGTAGTGCCGAGCTGTTATCTCCAGTCTTCAAGGTGATCGACTTCAACGTGATGAGGAGCATCGCGATGACTATCAGAAGGCCGAATTGGGTGAAAAAGAGGAGGAAGATGGCAAGGGTTTGGAGCTTGCTGGTTAAGGAGGAAGGAGAGGTTGTCATGTTGAGGGCTGAGGAAACTATGGTGGTTGATGATGATGATAAGTCTGTGTCTTGGTCAGCAATTTTGTTGAGGCTGGGTTGCGCTTTCTTACTCGAAATTCCTCCAATGTCCTAAATACTGTGAAGTACCAGATCTCAAATCGACAATGATATAAGTGTGCCCTCCTCGGATGTTTTTATAAATCTCATACATTACTACAGTCCCCATTTCCAAATTCGTGGCGCTTAAAGAAGCTGAGACCTAGCCAATAAGGCTGATGATCCAGTTTCAGCCTCTTTACTTGGCTTTCGAGATGCGATAACGATAGGCAGATGAACCCAAGCCACGGTGATACCTATACGAAAGGGACTAGTCTCGTAATACCGCAATTTCATCTCGGAGGGGGGGTTCGTTAACAGCGATTTAATGCTTGATATCATAGCCTTCAGCTGCATACAACCTAGGTAGAGATCTAGCCAGAGATACCAGGTTTGCGATATTGCATGAGTGCCAGGCTTCTCTGCTCTGGACAATTTGACTTCAGGTTCCAGAATTTCACCAATGTCGATCTCGATTCATAGAATCAGAAGTATCATTAACGCGGATGTGTATGACGCCTAGAGATGGATGGTCATGCTAGACTTCTTGTCCTCCTACTTCTCTTCCATCCGGTGCACCTCACACATGTCTTCCCATACCCTGCCCAATTCCTTGCGCCAACTTATGATCATTCGGATTCGCAGCCGCCTCATACAAAAAGCTCACAGCCTCCTTATTCAACTTCATAAAATCGCCTTTGAAAGCCAAATAACTGATTCTCGTCACATCTTCCTCCCCATGTCCCCAGTTATCCTCAACAAACAGTGTAAGACTCCTTGTCGTGCTGAAGAGCGCTCTCTTGACGGGATATTCTTGTATCTCGTTGGATTGGGCAATGGTGAGGGTTTGTGTTGGATCGAGGGAGGAGGCGGTTTCGAAATCGACGTTGTCTTTGTTACTGAAGACTTTGATTGTGGAGGGTGCCGAGTCGGAGGTTGAGGTGCGGATGAGGATGGAGTGGAGGCGTACTTGGCCTGTGAATCTGTTGTATGAATGTATTAGCCTTGCTCAAATGATGTAGGGTCCTCACGTATGGTCATGTCACTCACGGCACAGTAAGCAATAACTGCTCATCGGCATCGCTCCTCAACTCGGGCTCGTCCTCCATGCGCTCCATCCACGTCTTCTGCAGCACTTTGGCCGCAGATCGCGGTTCTTCCTCGTTGAGACATGTCACCTTGCTGAAGTCTATCTGTTCGTAGAGAATGTTTTGAAGGGCCGGTGTAATGTCATCGTCGTGATCGTGGGCGCCATGGTTGTGCAAATGGTCGTGAGGATCCTCGCCGTCGTAGTGATCGTGGGAGTGGGAGTGAGAATGTGACATATCGATGTGTTCCGTGAATGAACTGTGGTCCGTAATTTACCTTGCTGTAGGACAGTGCTGAGCAGCCTGAGAAGGTTTGTTGGTTGTTACATGGTTGTTGTTTCTGGCGTCAAAATGTCAAGATCCAAGGTTTAGAACATGGCCAAAGAGCACGTGTATCAAGCAACATATTCAAACCGGTATGAAGGCGATAATCATTCGAAACTATCAATGCTACGCTAACCAATATAGTCGTGATTCGAAGTAAAACAAGTCCCAATTCGCCAAAGGTAACGCCACGCTCTCCAGACATTCAGCCACCATGCTTCGCACAACCTTAACCTAACAACCCAATCTGCTCGAGCACTGTTATTGTTTCTTGCCTTCCATGGCCTTTTCCCAGCTAATCGTCTATAGAGAGCTTGATAGCAATCTATCCGATAGTCTCGTAACCTCCACCAGAGTTGTGTGCCTCGCGATTGGAGAAGAGCCAGTAGATGACAATGCCGACGATGGGGAAGAGGAAGACCAGCACACACCACAAGAGCTTGTGTGAGACTGGGCGATTGGATTTGAGGACCTCAACTAGGTGCGTGTTAGTGTGCAAACTCTAGCGGTACCCATAGTGGGGCAAGAGCCGAGCGACGGCGAGAAAAGCTTTGAGACTGAGAGATGAGGAGTGAGAAGCTTACTGAAGACAATGATATCGAGGATAAGGACAATGAAACCGACTACTCCACCACCGGCACCGTACTGCCAGCTGTTTCCGTGGCTTTCAGTCGTGATTGGAGCCGCCGTGACGAGAGAGAACATGAGGAACTGGAGCAGCATGGCTAAAGTCTTTTGGAGAGCCATTTTGAGTACGTCTGGGAGAAGTTTGAAGTATAAGTGTAGAGTTTTGAAGGGATTACTGAGGAGTGAGATTGTTGTTTGTTGAAAAGGAGCTGCCTGGAGAGGGGTGGGAACCTGGAAGGGATCGACGGCAGAATAGTCAGCAAGCCACACTACGTCATTGCAGATCACGAGCCAGCCTTTTGGACTCCACTGAATCCCGTCGAAATCCATCTTTAAATTTTCCTGGCCACAGTATGTCAATCCATCACACAGTAGCCGAAAATCAAGTAACTTGCTCCGCCCGAAACCGAGAATTAGCACCGACTCGAATTTCCAAGACAGTTATACTACCATCTCCAAGTTCCAATTTCGGAAGCTATGATCAAAGTGAACAAAGAAAAGTTTGGTGATTCGTAGGAAAGTGACTTCGACATCTATTTGTGAAGAGCATAAGGAATGACCCTATCTTGGAATTGATCGCCTTCATTTAATATGACAGTATGATTTTGTACTTCCATGGATCTCGACAATGAATTTCAAAACTGTCTAGCCATATAACATGCCCACCCTAAGAATCTGACATACCCCATGAGTTCGGAGCCTTGACGAAGTTATCCGGAAGCCACTGGTTAAACAAAAAGAAACTGCCCGAGTGGATGTAATCTGTTATGAATGTCGACATCCTTGCTAACACGGTTTGGAATCGACATCATTGAATTAGATGTAAATCTGTCCGGCGACGATTCGAACGTCACCGTAGCAGCTATTGAGGTGGAAAAGATCCCACCTAACCAACAAATTTACAAGTTCAATTGCGGCATCACTAGCCTCAACACCGTTATCAACTAAATCTCCGCCCAGCGACGATTCGATAGTAACCTTCATAGCTATTGAGGTGAGAAAGATCACACCTAACCAACAAATTTACGAGTTCAATTGCGGCATCACTAGCCTCAATACTGTTACTAGTGAAGTAACACTTCGCGCCACCATTAAATTCTGAGAACTGGAGCCAGGACGGTTCAGCTCCTCGGTAATATCCCAGACTGGCGAACCAGCAAGCGGCGTCTTGAGTAGTGGGATCGATTGTCCTTTGAGGTGGCATTCCGAACAAGGTACACAGTCGGTACAGCATGAGCTGTGAAGATATCCTTGTTTGCATCGTCCATTTGTGCTCGGAGTCAGAGCTGTTGCAAGTATGAGAAACTGGACATGGGTATCAGGGAAGGTACAAACCAGTCGCATGTTGCACTATCTAGTTCGTGCTTCGAACATAGGCTTAGTGGTTCGTGTGAGTCTTCCGCTATCGAAGCATTCTCTGGCCACCCGACGGACCACCCATTGAAAGGTGTCGTTACTACATGATGTCAATCCCGAAGACCCAAGCTGATATGAAGAACAGACTCACGTGCTTCAGCGTCCAACCAATGCCATTTCCTCTGTACCTCGGCCATTTCTAGCGTTGCCCTTTCATAATCTTCTTCTGGTAATACAGAATCTTCTAGATAAATCCGAAGATCAGTCGTAGGCATAGCGGTAACCAATTTCTCCCATTTTCGCTTATGTTTTTCCGATTCTTTCAGTTCCGCAATCCTCTTTCCCATCTCTCGGAGGAGTGCTGTTTGTGCTTCGGCGGGGAATTCGGTAAAGTATTCCGCGAAGGCTTGGGCATTGTCACTCAATTCGTCAATGGCCTTTCTGGAAGCTTGCTCCAAGAGACTAGACGTCATGTTGGTCGGCAGACGTCGCGGGATGGCGCACGACGACAATGAGGTGAGAGTCGATGGTAGACATCTCAGCCGGCCGTTGATAAAGAGATGATGCTGTGGTCCTAGTAACGGAAGGCCGTTATGTCAGAGGGAATGAATCAATTGTACGACATGCCAGATTGTTGAGGTCCGACTCCTTGCTTGCTTTTTCGTTGTTGTTGAAAAGCCAAGTCATAGCTAAGTAGTGAGGTTGGACGTGAAGATATATTTTTAGCGTGTCACTTTCGCGTCCGAACCAGATCAACTTCTGCTTAGCAACAATTGCCAACGAAACTCCAACAACCTCCGTGGAAAGATATTTATGTCAGAAAGCATTCTCAATTGCAACAGGAATCGGCACCCTACACCACACCATACCCTGTTGGTGACCACCCACGGGGTGGCACAGTGGCGCAACTTCCTCGGGTCCTTGTGGGTAAACATATTCCCGGCTATTCACCAAAAGCAAGACAGCAAGAAACATCGAAGAGTAAAGCCATCGATTCGAATGCTGGTCTTTGTGAATCGTTATTCATAACGCCAGAATGTCTTCAGCAGCTCCTTATATACAATTTCAACCCATCCGTACCCATCGGAGGGATAGCTGGATTGTAACGATTCAAGCCACATCGACGGCTATCCACAGCGGCACTGGAGTTTTGAAACGTCGTTTGTCGTTTTCCAACTTCTTCTCAAGATTTCTTTTCCCCCTCTCTCGCCATCGACCCACTCCTGCCGCAATGAAGGCCGTTCTCCTCGCTTACACATCCAGCATCCGACCTCGATTCCAAGCCTTAGCCACGCGGCCCGGGTAACTTGGAAGCCTTGTCCCTGTTTTTGGATATATGAAACATTGTTTCAAACTCTCGCGATCCGATTTTGTCTCCTGTTCACGCGCTTCGACTTCCGTTCATCTCGGACTTCCAACCTATTTGGTGATGCGCCTTCATGACTGGGTGACGAGAAGATTCTCGGCCGTCTTAAAGATGTGGTTTCGAACCCCCCACTGGGCCGACAGCGATTTCTAAGCTCTTGCCGTCGCTTGCTTTAGGCGGACGCCGCACCAAGTTGTGGCGTGTTCGAGATACTTATTAACATCTAGTCCTGCGTCTGTAATTCTTGCTTTCACCTTTTGGGCCTCCAGCTTCACGTTCCTTTCTTTCGAGCTATCGCTGGTTCGTTGCTAACTCTCTTTCCGCAATTTGCTGGCTGGTTCAGACTCTTACAAATATCTTCTTGAAGCAGTGCTTCCATTTCAAATTTCAACTATCTATCATCTTCTCATTTCTTAAGACGTCTCTATGACCATGAACAAAATGGCACGCTCAATTTTTGCTGCTGTGGCGGCGTTGGCCCTAGGTGTCCAAGTCCAGGCTGCTGCATACACTGATCCCAACACGGGAATCATCTTCCAGGGATTCACCGATACCACGGGCTTCCAATTTGGTATGGCCATGCCAACAGATCCTACAACAGAATTCATTGCCCAAATCGTGAGTAATATGTTATCTGTTGATTAGATACACGGCCTGACACGTCTCAGGTCTCGCCATTAAAAAGTGGCGTAGGATGGGGTGGAGTGTCCCTGAACAGCGCCATGGCCAATCGGTTACTAGTTACGGCATGGCCTAATGGTCAGGACGTGGTGGCCTCTTTCCGAGAAGCGACGTAAGTTGAGACTGCTGTATGGTCTATAGCAGCTAACAGCCAACAGTGGCTACACGAGCCCAGCTGTATACTCTGGGAATGCTACAATGGCTCCAATCGCAGCAGGAACCTTCGTCAACAGCACTCACGTCTCATTCACCTTTGTATGCTCCAATTGCATGAGCACCGATGACATGGCCTTTGGCCCGACCGACAGCCAGGCATTGATTGGATGGGCTATGTCACAAACAGCCGTAACGACTCCATCAGACCCCGCCTCTGTACTTTCTTACCATACTGCCGGCTTCAGTATCGAAGGTGTCACTTTAGCTGATGCGAAATCTGCGAATTATGCAACTTGGTCTGCTAAGGCTGGAGTTGCGCGCGCTTCCATCAGTGCTACTACAAGCACCAACACGACCAGTTCCACGAGTGAGACGAAAAATAGCACCACACCAGTGACGTCGTCAAACTCGACTTACGACTACATTGTAGCGGGTGCGGGGCCTGCCGGTATCATCGTCGCCCAAAGACTAGCCGAAAGCGGCGCGAGCGTCTTGTTGATCGAGCGCGGAAATGCTTCGACCTACGCCAGTGGTGGCAGGAGTTCATTGACGAGCTGGAACTCGACCTTGACTCAATACGACGTGCCGGCCTTGTCATACTACCTCGATGTATCATCAGCATTCTGCACGGATACTGCATCTTCAGCTGGCTGCTTGCTTGGGGGAGGTACCATGGTCAACGCTTTGATGTTTGTACGTCCTCAAGATCGCGATTTCAACGACAAGTGGCCGACTGGATGGAAGTGGTCGGACGTGGAGCCTGCTTCTGAGCGTCTTTATTCCAGAAACCCAGGCGTTATCAAGTCTTCGGCCAATGGAAAATACTATGACACAGGCGTAAGTATTTCCATTGAGCCGGTCCTCGATTCATGACTGATGTAATGGCTAGGCTTACTCGATCTTGTCGACATTCCTGACTTCCAACGGCTGGAGATCAGTCAACGCCCTGGAGAAGACAAACGAGAAGCATCAAATCTTCTCTCATCCACCTTGGGACATCCAGAACGGTCTCCGCGCAGGACCAGTCAAGAGCTACCTCCCGCTAGCAAAGAAATTGACCAACTTCAAGTTACTCCTTCTCACGGAGGTCGTCCAGGCTGTACGCAATGGGACGACAGTCAGCGGTGTGATGACGAAAGATACTGCAGGAAATCGACAGATCATCAATCTAAAAGCTGGCGGGAAGCTGGTCCTAGCCGCAGGGGCTCTGGCGTCTCCAAGAATCCTCTTCAACAGCGGCATCGGTCCAGCTGATCAACTCGCAATTGTTGCGAACGGGACAACCGGTGTCACTCTGCCTGCTCAATCCCAATGGCTCGACCTACCCGTAGGCAAAAACTTGAAGGACCACCCCATCTTCACGCTCACCTTCAATACTAAGCAGAATCAGACCTCCATGGTCCAAGCTGATTTCAAGAGCCCATCCGCAAATAACATTGCTATGTTCAACAAAGGATCTGGACCTCTCGCACAAAGTGGCCAACGCTTAAACTTCTGGACAAGCATCAACGCAGCAAACAGCTCCTACAAATACTTCCAAGGAACATGCAATTCGCCGTCTGCTGGGACCGTCAGAATCAAGACATACCTTACCCACGGCCTAACCTCAGTCGGACAACTCGGAATCACCGCATCTGGCGCAACAACCTTCATCACAAAACCCTGGCTCAACACCGCCGAAGACAAAACCGCTCTAATCGATTTCTCAAACTCCCTTCTCACCATGTCCCGCGCAAATACATCCTCAATCACCCCCAGCACATACACAAACGGCTCTCTCGTCACTGAAACTGACCTTCTAGCTACCTACACCACGGGTTCC
Organism: Venturia aucupariae; assembly: GCA_003693225.1. Lineage (NCBI taxonomy): Eukaryota > Fungi > Ascomycota > Dothideomycetes > Venturiales > Venturiaceae > Venturia > Venturia aucupariae. The sequence continues at coordinate 152,491 of QWZN01000076.1, forward strand.
CATTTCGTAGGCACAGCAAAAATGCAGACGGATACGAGTGATACGAACGCGGTTGTGGATACGGATACGAAGGTTCTGGGTATGACCAATTTGTTTGTGGTGGATGCTAGTGTGCATCCTGATTTGCCCACAGGGAATACGCAGGCAATAGTCATGGTCGTTGCCGAGAAGGCGGCAGAGAGGATTTTAGCATTGAAGACGAAGAAGAGGAGGAGTCTCAGGTGTAGAGATGTCATTTGTTAGATATTGAAATGAATTTAGAGTTTTGTTTTGTTTTGAAGAGATTGGTATTTGGGCTTGATGGTTGTGCCCGTGAAGTAGGTTTACCCATGCAGGCCCGTTTGAACATAGCGAAGAACTAGATCTCAATATTGGAATGCTAGATTCCGTATATCTGCTAACGTGATACATCTACCTTCCTTCCTTGTATTCGCATTTCCCCCGCGGACTTACATGATGTCTATATCAACACAACCACCCAGCGTTGCTGACACATACGGCCATAGAATCAAGAGAACTCGAAATCCCGTTCGCTCTGTCCTAGATAACCTTGATATCGGCGAGCTAGTAGTTGGGTGGGTGACCACCAGCGAATCCTCGCTGCTGTATGTTTTTGTCTTTTTCACTTCAGTTTCCACTTTTCAGAGTTTTGTTTTTGTCATTTTTTGCTTTTTTGGATTTTCTGGTGGCGTGATATTGTTCTTGGTGTTTTGGTTTGGGGAGGGAGGGGTGTGGATGGGATATTTCTATTGTGTTTTTTGGATCTTGGGATTTATTCAAGTTGTAATAGGGATTATTTATTCTTTAGTATAACTTAGTCTTTCTTTTTGGCCCACATGAAGCGGATTTTAGTTTAGTAATAATTGACTTTGAGATGATTGGAAATACACTTTAACTAGAAATAAGTTACGATACATTTTGCTGAATAACTACTAATAAAGACATTTGCTTTATCCCAATAGAGCCGGGATATTACTTACCAAGCGCATGCTCAAATGTTCCCCTACTAACCTCGCTTTGGTTCTTACTACGAAATAAAAACTTCTAACAATCTTAACTATAATACTAGGTAGCTAGGTTTTGGTCTTAACTCTATTATTACCTACCTTTTCTCTAACCTACCCGTTCAACCTGCTCTCGATTTTCTAGTATACTAAGGAGTAAGCTTATTCGCTATCCCCTTAGGCGTACCTCCGTTACAATTTTAATCGCAATCTTGCCTTGCCCAATCAAGGGTGAGGAAAGCTGTTAAAGGGCTAGCTAACGACTCTAACTAATATAAAATTAGCGAAGAGGTTCGTAGAATTTCAGCTAGGAAGATAGCGACTTCTACTTGGGGAGAGATAGGTAAGCGGGTTGCAGAGCTTAAGGAGATCGAGCGGGTACAGAGAATTGATATCGACTATAGACTGACTGACAGTTATACAGGGAGCCATTTGTTTGTATCAATTTGTCCTTCGGCCGAATTGAAGGCTTGGATAATCTATCCTACTCCTACTCCATCTTTCTCTTTCTCCGTCTTTTTCTCAACTGGACATGGGATATCCCGGGACGTTCTCTAGTGTAAAGGGTTTCAGGCTGAATATAAAATGCGTTAGCGTCTGGTAAGGAGGGTACTAAATATGATGGATATACTTACAGAACCCCGATCAACCCACTGTAGAAAACATAGGAGACTGTTTAGCGTTGATGTTGTTGAGAGCAGGTATGATCGTTTCGTCCCCCAATTCGAAGCTAATCATCAGAGTACTCTTGAAAAGCTTACAAACTTCCACATAGTGACCCAAAATTGGTATTGCGATGGCTTTCTTTACGTCTGTATTGTCTGTCCAATGGAAGCAGGTAAGCTGACAAAAAAGCGAAAAGGATAAAAATTCAGGTCGCGTATGACCCGGGGATTGAACACTGACCATAGGTAAACAAAAAGCAGTCGGGTGTTGTGTTTACTAACACAACACCCAACTACTTCTACTACGGTACCTTTTCAGGAACCCCGCCTCGGGTCGGTCTATCGCCATTGCGACACTAGGAGGTATTTGCTATTTGTGGCTGACGGTTATCTGAGGTTGTTACGTATATATACCTGAGCACACCTTCATTAGGATATCTGTTCATCTGTTCATGGATTGCGCTACTCGAGACGCTTTGATGTTCACGGCTGAGGATCACTAACGCTCGCAGTTGATCACGAGGAGTAGAGCGCGAGGCTGGCTTTGGGAGAATCCGCTCACCTCGAAAGAGAATGTTAGTACAGTGTGGGAGAGTCAGTGCGATTGTCAACATAAAAAGGGTCCATGTGGAGTCGCGGAGCCATTCGTATTCAGTAATGTGGCGGCCCTTGAGAACGCCCATCGAACACCCTGTGCCTGAACGATTCATCCCGAGCTAGGGGCTTTAATAGTCGATGTGATCTCATAGTCTTGTTTCCCAGCCGATCCTATTCATGACCACCTTCGTTGCCGTTGAATCTGTAGAGCAGCAGCCCAGCAATTGTAGCCTAAATGAATGCTCTGTTGGTAAATATCAGAATCAATACAAACCGTCGACATAAATCCAAGTAGTATATAAATACCATGCTATGCAAACAGAACAGCCACCAGAAACGCCCCGCTATGCACAAACCAAAGTCCCGATCCAGATCGCAGATCGTCGTCCAGCACCGATCTTTACGCTAACATGGGCTCAGAAAACTGCCTCTGCTCCTCTTCCCTGTCCTTTGCCCTTCTTTCCCTTCTCTCCTTAGGCGTCTCCTTATCTTGGCTAGGCAGCTCCTGCGTTGGCGCATTAGGCAACTGCTGGACGCCATTGACCTCCCTCGCCAACGCCTCAAGCTCATCCTCCACCTCATCCTCATCCTGATTCGTCATCCTGCCCGCAAGCAAGTCACTGACCTCCTTCTGATACGCTCTAGCCTCCTCACTTTCGCCGAGCAACCTCTCCACGTTATCAATGCCACCCATCTCCTTATGGATCTCTTTCAGCACTTTCGTGCCCTGTTGCAATCCGTATAATACATCCTTCTGAACGAGCGCGAATTCAACATCCGAGGTCAAGATCTCGAGTTGTGCCAGTTGGGCGTCCGTCTTTGTGAGGAGGGATTCTTGGTATTTCTTTCTTCTCAGGGCGGAGAGGGCTTTGGCCTTCTCTCCACGTCGGAGGCATTCCTTCGCGACTTGGGTTTCGCGGGCGGTGAGGATAGCGATGCGTTTCTGGTATTGCTGCAGCTTGTCCCGCTGGACTTTCATGTCGAGGATCGCTCTAGTGAGTGGTGTGTCAGTGTGTATCGGGTTGTAAAGTAGTAAGAGTGAAGATGATATACCTATCCTGAGCTGAGATCTTTGAAGCGCCATTGCCCATGTTGTTGAGTGTATGTTGACAGATCGGGATGTCATGGCTGCCCTCGTGCTCTGAGCGGACGTCTAGGCGCGGCCCGATGAACGCATACTGTGGAGTACCTTACAGGCACACAGGCATCGATAAGGGCACGGGCCATCTCTATAAAAAGTTCGAACTACATCGGCCAAGCAACTTTTATCGACATTCTCCAAGTCGTCGGGACTCTTGAACATTCATTCTGTATTCCAATCTATTCTGCCAGATATCTGTTGAGAACTTCTCATCAATATCGTGATGGGTCGGCCGACACTCCAAACCCAGCTCGATCGAGAGGTTCTCCAAGTCGTGCGCAAATATCAGGACCAGCAGCCTGAGAAATCGCCAAAGCTGAGTGCAGTCGACGTGTATCAGCACATTCAGGGTTCAAATTCGTCGTTGAAACGGAAACCGAAGCGGTACGTGGAGCAAAGCATTGAGCGTGTGTTGGAAGTGCTTTACGAAGACCTTGAGGATTCGGAAGAAGAGCTCGGGCCTATGGACTTGGATATCGATCCGGATGAAGTGACTATCAGAGCAAAAAGTGCGAATTTCTTGAACAAAAGCATTACCAAAGGTTGGGGTACGCCTACCGCTGCCGCACTCATGGAAAATGGAGGTGCTTCTGCCGCTCAGGACGGAGAGGTCTTGAAGAAAAGAGAGTCATCACGAACTGTAAATGGAGAGCCAAAAATGAAGAAGCGCAGAACAGAGCCTATTGATCGCTCGCCTCCCACTTCGATCCGGCTAGAAGACATTGGTGGAGTCGGCAAAGTCATGAAAACATTGCAAAAACATCTTGTACTGCCGCTGTTGAAGCCAGAGGTGTACGTCAAGCAGAAGATATCAATACCGCGCGGAATTCTCCTGCACGGCCCGCCCGGATGTGGCAAGACTGTGATTTCTCGAGCATTCGCAGCAGAACTTGGAGTGCCTTTTGTTGAGATCCAGGGCCCTTCTATTGTTTCGGGTATGTCAGGAGAGTCAGAACAGAAAGTACGAGAACATTTCGAAGAAGCCCGGAAGCTTGCGCCATGTCTGATCTTCATCGACGAGATCGATGTCATTGCGCCCAAGAGAGACACTTCTCAATCTCAGATGGAGAAGCGAATCGTTGCCCAGTTGCTGCTATCGATGGACAGTCTCGCTATGGAGCACAATGACGGAAGGCCTGTCATTGTTCTCGCCGCAACAAATAGGCCCGACAGTATTGACCCCGCGCTGCGAAGAGGTGGCAGGTTTGATACTGAGATCAATATGGGTGTGCCCAACGAATTGATGAGGGAGCAAATTCTTCGCGCTCAAACGCGAGGAACACCACTATCTGATGACGTCGACTTCAAACAGCTTGCAAAGATGACCCCTGGTTTCGTGGGAGCTGATTTACGCGATCTGGTTGGCAAAGCAGGGGAATACTCGATGGACCAATATCGTGAGGCACTTGAACAACAAGCTGCAGGTTTGAACGAACACATGGAAGATGACGCTATCACATCCGAAGAAGTCCGTTCAATTCGTCGTCTCGTCCGGCGTGTGAAGGACAAGACCGTGGCCGAACCTGAGGGCTTTGAATACACTATGATCAAGATGGAGGCTTTTCTTGAGGTTCTACCAACCATCCAGCCATCTAGCAAGAGAGAGGGATTTGCTACCATACCAGATACTACCTGGTCAGACATCGGAGCACTCGAAAAAGTTCGCGAGGAACTCGAAATGGCTATAGTACAGCCTATCAAGGAGCCAGAACGCTATAAGAAGGTCGGCATCTCTGCACCTACAGGTGTTTTGCTGTTTGGACCCCCTGGATGCGGTAAAACTCTTCTCGCAAAGGCTGTTGCGAGAGAGAGTAAGGCCAATTTCATCAGCGTGAAGGGCCCCGAGCTACTCAACAAAGTAAGCCTCCCAATTTTGCAAGCTGTAACGTTGTCAAAATCGCGCAAATTGCGTCCGCAACCGCAAAACTTCTCGCAAAACTATTTTGAGATTGTCCGGAATTTTGCAGGCGCGATGCCATTTTAGCATTCTCTTTTTCACAGCAAATGTTCCGAAAACCCAAAATTCGTTTCGCGTCTTTACTAACTCGTCTGCAGTACGTGGGAGAATCCGAGCGTGCCATCCGTCAGGTGTTCACCCGAGCCCGTTCTTCGATACCTTGCGTATTATTCTTTGATGAACTTGATGCCTTAGTCCCCTCACGTAATTCCAACCTCTCCGAAGCATCTTCTCGAGTAGTCAACACACTTTTGACTGAACTGGATGGCATCAGTGGCTCAAGAGAAGGAATATACATCATAGCTGCGACGAATCGCCCGGGCGATATTGATGCTGCTATGCTGAGACCTGGCCGCTTGGAGACTCTACTATGGGTGGGATTGCCCCTTGCAGAAGAAAGGGTTTCAATCCTCAAAGCTAGGCTTAGAAATACGCCCATCGATAAGAATTGTGCCAATTTTGCTCGGACAGATGTCTGTCACGGCTTCACAGGTGCAGATCTTGAATCTTTGGTCCGTAAAGCCGGTCAGACCTGCTTGAAACGTGGTGGTGATGCAGTGGAATGGCGAGATTTTGAGGTCGCAGCACCTGGCATTAGACGGAGTGTTGCAGACGAAGATATCTTGAGCTACGAGCTCATTAAACAAAAGTTTCGAAGTGTGATCTAGGGGTCTGGGATCGATAAATCGTATACATCATATCAGCATATCATCATATCAGCATGCGCAAACCAACGAGGTGCACTACCATACCAGACTGGACTTGCTTTCATCCTGATTGGTCAACATAAAGATCACGAGTAAATAGTAGCTTCGCAATTTCACTGCCACGATCTTCGCCCTGCATCCTGCGCCCTACCGCCCTGCACCTTGCGCCCTACCGCCCCGCTGTACACCGCCCCGCCTTTCAGGCCCCTTAAATAAGGCAGCAGGATGTTTTTCTCGAAGTATACATGACCGACCCATTTCGTCTCACTCGATATTTTTTGGCCGATTCCTACCCTCTTTCCGACAACTGTCTCGAACGATGGGAACTTTGACGCCAAATACGCATGGGGACAAGCCTTGCTTCTTCACTCTTGATTGGGGTGGTATTTGTGAATTCACAATTTCATTGAGGAAATTGAATGAAAAGTTTGAATTCAATGGTGATAAGATTGACATCATTCAGTAAAGTTTTCGACGACATTCAATTTGTCTGAACTAATCCTGCTAGATCATTGAGGCTTTTAACATGCTTATTATACCAGGATTCAATATACGATGTACCTCCGGATTATCCTGACATTATGTTCCATCCTTCAAACTCGCTATCCAGTGAGACTTACCAGGGTCTCGCACGGAGTAGCGACCTTCTTGGCAGGACCCTTTCGGACGTTGAGAAACAATTCTTGTTAGGCAAAAAGACTTTGCGACATAACCTACTCCTGAAAGGCTTCAATGATCAAGAACTCGATGATCTTTGGAATATTATAAACAAGCTGTTTTTGGAGACGGATCAATACCTTCAATTCCTATACAAGCATCTCAAGCTTTGGGAGGAGCTGCTCTACCTTTTCAGCTTTTACTTCTATTTCTCGGTCTTCCCAAATGCGTTTCGTCATTTATGTACAACTATGCCCTGGACGATTTGGCCCTCGCTGGTTATACTATGGGGCGTCTGCTGGATGTTCTATGGAACTCCTCACGGGCATGAAGCAGATCCCGCGGCGTGGTTTTGTGACGCAAGCTTCGGCCTTGCGTCTGATGAGGGTAAGCACACGTTATTTGACCCTTGTGTCCACGATTAACACCATCGCAGATCATGACTGGGAATCTTTCCTGCAAAGCCTGCAAGTCATTCAGAATCAAAATACAAGCCCGAATTTTCGGGGACGTGATAGTCTGTCCTGTCAACGGATTCCATTGCGAAATACCTAGCTGACTAAGATAGAAGACTTTTCAGACGATCAGTCAAGAATTGTTCCAGCCACGGCCATGTCGTCCGGTGTTATCGAAGAACAATCTTCGCAAGCTGTGTGGTATCCTCAGGCTTCTAGTCCAGATCGTTTAGAAAATCCCGAGAGCCCCATCTTTGACCAAGCCTGGACCTCTCTACGCGGATTAAGATCGCCGATGAAGCACATAGAAAACAATTTCCTGGGGCCCAAATTGGTAGCACCGGCAAGACAACCAGTCATCCAGCGCGCCAGAGTTACACAAACCATCATGAGCAGAAACTTGACACCGGAAGCACCCTTTTCTCCAGCGATCTTCTTCAATGAACAACAGACAACAGAGCAAGAACGCACATCAGAGCAACCACACGAGAAGAGAGCAAAACGGCACAGAGAAATTACTCATGGCAAGGAAGTCAAATACTTTTGCGACGAGCCTGGATGTCCGCGTCAATTCGAAGGCTTCAAGCGCAGAGATCATCTCAGACAACATGTATCAGGGAAGCACAAAAGACAGCTCGGAAGTCTTCGGAAACAGACCTCGACGACACTGAGAATCCAGAGCCCAATCCAGGCTACAAGTTTTTCCGCTGATTCACAATCTCAATTTCCACGATCATCCCCATCTGCTGTTGCACTGGGAAAGCAAAAACGTGAGGATGCAATTGATGAAAATGAAACTCCAAATTTAGAGATCAAGAGACAACTCGGTGTCGAACGCAAGAAGGTTCAAACACTGGTGCATGAGATGAGGATGATGCGAGAACAATCACAGAAAGAGTATGAGGAAAGGGACAACCGTGAGCGTCAACTTCGCGAAGAATTAGAACGGTATCGAGACAAATATCTGCATGTACTTGGAGGTGGATCGATTTGAGCTGTCTGACCTCCATAACAGCCGGGTCTCTCATTTTAGGTGTTCACATCCTTTGAGGCCGCGATGTCCATGATTATTTAGCGCTTACTTAGTTTTCAAGAATAATTTGGAGGAAATCTGCTCTTTACTAGATATTTTCCCCGAAAATCTGTCTTTCTCCTAGAACTTCTGGGATGTCTTGTTATCATGGGTGCATTCAAGCTAGATATAACTTGAAGAAATAACTAATCAGGATTGTTCTCAACACAACAGTGTTTTTATTGAGCGTTGAACACTGTCGCTCCACATCCGCTTTCATAATCACCCGAATGCACTTGATAACTATAACTATTCGACTTCTGCGCCTTATTAGTCATTTCCTAATTAGCTTACTTTCCTTTCACCTTTCTACCGACTTGCATCTATCACTTTCCATTGAAGCTACCAGCCAAAGCTAAAAACTTTTAAACGACACTACACAACATGGCTTCCAAAAAGTCCACAATCATCGCCGCGACACGAGGGCAAGTCTTGAACATCCCTTACCACAAGACATCTTTGACTAACCATCCACAGCACCTACGACTCCCTCCATCCGCAAGGCTCAGACCTGACCTTCCTACAATGGCTCTACACCTACCAGATTCCATCAAACTCCACCAATGACGCACATTTCCTTCGCGACATGTTCATAGTGGCGGTGGAATACCGCGTCTTTCCTCTCAAATCGGCGATCCTTTCTTGTTTCACGCCAGCCCTTGACACAGCCTGGGGCCAAGAACGCTTCGTCTCGCTTATCGTCGATTTGTATGAGCCTTCGGATGCAGAACCACTTTACGACCTACGCGTTCGGGTTGCGGATTATGTTGCCTGCCGTATTATCCAGCTCGATCCTGCGCTTCGGGATTTGTTGGATGGTATGCCGGATTTTGCGGGGGATGTTGCTGCTGCGCTGAGGGATCAGGAACAGGAGGTTTCTGGCGGAGGTGTTGCAGGCGGTATGGGGATTTGAGGGGTGGATATACTGGGGGGTTGATGTATCATTGGTTCTCTCAGGTTAAGATTGATATTGCTGAGTTTCTGATATCGAGGATGTGAAGAGCTCTTGGGTATGATATGACATATTGATTAAGGACTGCTATTCTTCAGGTTGTTTGAGGGAGACCTTATAGGTCAAGATTGGAAGAGTGTTCAGATATTGTTGATAGGTCTTGGACCTAGGTCATGATAAAGAAATGTACACGTGTAATGGAATAGTAACTCTATATTGTCTTGTATATCTATCTATATATTATGCGAATATACTAAAGTCAGAGACTTCAGACCCCTATTATACCAAGCCATCCATAGGAATCCATACTAGAGGTATTTTCTATTGAATATATTATGTGCTTATCACATGACTATGTCAATCCTACGGTGTATATATATGCCCCAAGGCCCTCCAAGGCCTTGAACAGTTAATGAACACTTCAACTCTTATTCCGTGCTACTATATTTAAAAGGTTATAAGCCCGGATGCTTACCTACTTTAGGAACTAGCTAAGTATCCAATTTAACTTTGATAGAGTTTATAAACTAACTATTTATTCTCTACCTTCCGTACTACGTAAAACTGCAGCCGTAGTACGTAGATCAATTATAAGCTATCCAAACGCGTACCGAACCCCGAAGCTATTACGAACTCGGAACGGATACGTCGACTGCTTAACAAAAATCCGGAAAAAGTACGTTATAGGCCTACTCGAATACGATAAAAAGTCACTCCGATTAGTTAGCTCTAGACGCTGGATATATAAAACCCCGAAACCGAGATAAAGGCAATATAGCTAAGGCTCTTAGCTTACTAGCCTCCTTACCTAGCAAAGAACGTCCTACCTTATAAGCCCGGGTTATCAACCTCTCCCTCTCCTATTCTAAGCTATCCGGAATAACCGACCTCATCGATATCTCTATAGGGTGCTATATACTACTGACGGACTAGAAGACTATATAATGTCTACTCTACCGATACCTTGAGGACACTACCGCATTAATTACCGCTCGCGTCTATACGACCTACGACCTCGACCGGTTAAAACCCTAGCTTTCCCTCGATTCCTTAACGAAACCTTCTTCCCTCTTACCTACCAAGTACTCCTACACTACCACGATACCAGGAGTCTTTATTTAGATACTAAGGAAGAACACCCCTTATATCAACTTAAGTATCGCGACAAGAACTTCGACGTTATACCCACTCCGGACTATAGCAAAGCCGAGGATATATTATTAGAGGCTAGCTCTACCGATATTTAGGGCCTTATAGTCTACTCTCCCTCGCTATATTAGTCTAAGGGGCAGTTAGTTACTACTACTATATCTATAATTGCTTCGGAATCGGACCAAACCATCTAGGTAGCGTCTTAGACTACCTAAAATAGCCTGCCAAGTACTCGAGAAGGGACGCTAATTAATACCCCTCAAGGTAGTAGTATATTTGAAGCGTCCTTATCGCTTAAATCCTTGCTTCTAGAACGTACGCTCGCGCTAGAACGAGAACGATCCCTAACCGCTTAGCCCTCCTTACTACCGTCCGCAGTATTACCGGAAAAGGTTATTAAACCGACCAGCTTCCTACCTCTTATAGCTGCTCCTTCAACAGCCGTTCCTATAACGGCTAAGCCAAAAACAGCCGTTACTATAACGTCCGTTACTAGAACGGCTAATCCTGAATAGCTGATTGCTAATACTACAACGTCAAGTTCGAAGACCTAGGTACAGAGATTACCTAGGAAACGGACTCGAACTTAGAAGCGGAACGACAAGAAGAGACGCCAAAAGTAGCAAAAACGAGAAGCTGTATCTATAGCTAATAATAACGGCCTAGCCTGAAACCAATATTAGTAGTCTAAACTCTATCAAGCTACTCGATAGGATGGACGGATAGAAGCCCTAGTTTAGGGATATTCAGAACTACCTCGCGATGAACGGCTTTGAGGACCTAACGATAGAGATAGCTATCGCACCGCCCTATCCGAATCAAGCTCGCAACAATACCCTCTAACGGAATGCCGAGCGAGACGCCCGGATCGCTATACTCCCTACCGGTTAGTAAGTAGTAGCGCGGAACGCTAGTCCCCTACTACCTGTCGCACCTAAAGTATCGGAAGCGTTATTATCACGCTAGGAAGATAAGCTAGAGAAATACCAGCTTAGGTAATCCCGAGCGTGTAATATCGTCCTTAACCGTTCCGGAAGCGCTAGGAAACTTATTGAAGATTATAGGGTTCTCTTTAATATCTTCTAGATCCTTAAACGTGAATACAAACTATCTAGAACTAGGAACTTCGCTAAGCTTAATCGTATATTTTACGACCTTAGGCTATTAATAACCAAGGGTATCCGCGACTTCGTAACCAAGCTTAAAACCGCCTGGAGCGACGTTAATAACCTTGATCCTAGCTATCAAATCTCTACTCCGTATCTAATTTATAAGTTCTTATACGAGCTTAAACCCGTACTTCCTAGTTACTTCTCCTTATTTTACTAGAACAATATTATCCTCCCTATTCGAGACTAAGTAGGGAATATTATTCAAGCCGCGATTACCTTCGACTAAGTAGTCTATAAAGCCGAACTCGAAGAGCTACGACTAAAGGAAATGTTAGAACCAGCTATAGCCCTATACGCTAGAGGAGGCGGCGTGTCGAAAACCCCTAACGCGTACCGCTACCAAAGCTAGGCTAGAAACTATAAACGATCTAAAGATCTCTACGAGTACTATAGAAAAACCGGTTACTTATCGCACCTCTACTAGGATAAATTCCCCGAAAAGAAAGTACTCTTTGAGAAGAAAAAGCTGGAGCGTAAGGAAAAGAAAAAGAAAGCCCGCGCAGCCGTAGCTACGACCGAAGCGGAAGAGACTACCGGGACAGCCCTACTTACTACTAAGAAACCTAATATAACGTTCGATTCTAACTCTAGTATCCCTCAATTTTCCTTTATAGTACTCGCAAATAGTAAGGCTATAAAATAAGCGATCGGAGACTCCTTCGCCCTCGATAGCGGATATACTTAGTATATAGGGAGACGACGAGGGGACTTCGTCGATTTAGTCCCTATTACTAGTAACTCGATCCAAGGCGCGTCTAGTTCGCTACGTACCGTAGAGCGGGGAACAATAAGGGTTGCCTACAACGTTAGAGGATTAAGAGTAAATATCTTCTTTCGAGACGTACTCTTTTACCTAGAAATCGTCGCTAACCTAATCTTAGTCTCGTAGCTTATCCGCGAAGGGTCTACCGTACGCTTTTATAGAGATACTACTACCATTTCAAAAGGGCCTAGGACGATTTCAGTTAGTTATATCAAAGGCCTCTACTTACTAGACTTATAACAATTATATTCGGCCTCCGCGCTAGCCGCCTTCCGCCTCGACGATACGAGTACCTAGCTCTAGTATAACCGATTGGCGTATCTTGGGTAGGGGAATATCAACCGCTTAATAACTATATCGACCGGGATCACCAAATGCAAGGCCGACTACCTCTATAAGGATTGCGCTATCGCAAAAATAAATAAGAAACCCTATAACGGATCGTCGAGACCTAGCGAATATGAACTCGAGTTTATTTATACTAATATCTACGGGCCTCTTACTATAGTTAGCTATAATAGCTCGAGGTACTAGATATCCTTTATTAACGATAAAACTCGGATAGGTTAGATCTATATACTTAACGCAAAATCCGTATTCCCTAATACCTTTCGACACTTCCTAGACAACAAGGAGAGACTAGAACGGCGGGTAAGGAGAATACGACTCGATAAAGCCGGCGAAAATATATCCGGCGAAATCTAAATACTCTGCTAGGACCGATTAATTACTATCGAACCAACTAATACGGACTAGTATTAGTCTAACGGAGTTGCGGAGCGCTTCAATCGTATAATTAAGGAAAAGGTAGCCCTAACATTTTTACGAGCTAATATCCACCCGAGGTACTAGCCGGAACTAGTAAAAGCCGTCGTCGATATCCGGAACCGTAGCCCTATATCGAGCCTCGTTAACCGCACGCTATACGAGGCTTGGTAGAGCTATAAACCGGACCTTGCTTACCTACGCGTACTAGGTAGCGATTACTAGATCTTATTTAAGAAATAGCCAAAGGTGTTCGGAGCGAAATCGGAGCTTTATAAGCTCCTTGGATTTAAAGGCACCCGGTTATACGTTGTCTTAAAATCAGATAGATCCGTTATCGAAGCGAATAACGTTGAAATTAATGAAAGACGAGTATATTATACTCCGCTTCGAGCCGTTGATCCAGTCCTAGTAGAGGAAGTCCTTACTAGGTAAGGCTCCTATACGGTAATCCTAGCACGTGTCGACGAAAGAGGGCTAACTCAAGCCCCTATCGGCTTAAACCGACGCCTACTAGGCTATCTAATAGAAGCCTCGTTAAGGCGCGAGCCAACTACTATAGTACTAGACGAACTAGTATAGGACTACCCTATAGATATAGCGGATCCGCTATCGATAGAACAGCCGCTATTTGAACAGCCGCTACTATAGTAGTAAGAATAGCCTAGTATATCCTTATCAAAACGCCAGCGCTTAATAATAGCTAATAATCCCGATAGCTAATTAATCGTAGTCGATCTTCTCCTAGCGGACGAAAAGCGAAATAATCAACGCTTCCTTTAGAAACAGCGGCTAGAATCCAAGCTAGCTAAGAAAAAGAAGATGCTAGTAGATATACGGAATAAATCTCTTCGCCGTACTAGGACATCGACCTTATAGCTAGGGGGGGAAGATACCGATTCAGCCTAAATCGAACCGGACCTACCTACTTTGGATAATAATAGCGAAGAAGACCTCAAGCTACTAGATAAGACGGATCTATATATAATTCCACCTTAAACCCTAGTAACTTACCCGGCTCTTCGGATACCCCGATCGACTCGAGGGACTCTCCCAATCAGGTTCGCTCTATTAACCGTAGACGCTAATATATCTACTATCCTCGCTCGCTAAGAAATCTTTGTACTCCTCACGTCTGCTACCTACTAGAACCTAACTAAGTACGAAGTACTCGAACTAAAGACTCTACGATAAGCCCGTGATAATTTCTTCTAGAAGAAGTAGTACTCTATAATAAAGGAGGAATACGATTTACTTATCTTAAACGGAATATAGGAGCTAGTCCCTACCCCTCAAGGGCGCCGTGTTCTAATAGGGAAATGGGTATACAAGCTTAAGCGAGGCCCGAATGGAGAAGTCGTCCGCTATAAGGTAAGGTAGGTAGTGCGAGGATTCGAGCAATAAGAAGGTATCGACTACTAGGAAACCTTTGCAAGTATTGTTAAACCAATAAGCTATAAGGCTATCTTTGCAATCGTAGCGGTACTTAACCTCGACCTCGAATAAATAGACGTCAAAACGGCCTTCCTATACGGTAATATCGAAGAAGAAGTCTACGTGGAGCAACCTCCGGAATTCGAGGACGGAACGCCGAGGGTCTACCGCCTTAATAAGGTACTCTATAGACTGAAACAAGCCCTAAGGATCTAGTACTATACCCTTGCCTCGTTCTTTAAGTAATATGGGTTTATACCCCTTTTATCGGACCTCGGGGTCTTCGTCAAGGATTATACGTATATCGCGGTCTATATTGACGACCTTCTTATTACTAGACCCTTAAAAACCGAAATTGCTAAGCTTAAAGCGGCCCTTAATAAGGAATTCTCCATGTCCGACCTAGGACCTTATACTTACTACCTTGGTATATTAATCGAGCGGAGCCGTCACGAACGAACCCTATTACTTTCCTAAAAGGGATATATCGAAAAGGTACTCAAGGACTTCGGATAAGAAGATACGACTCCGTTTAACACCCCGATGTCTACTAGTAAACTAGAACCTCCGCCCGAGGACTACGAAGCCTTAAAGGATAACCGAATATAGTACGCTAGAGCGATCGGCTCCTTTATATATACTATACTAGGTACTCGACCGGATATTATATTTACCGTCTCCTACTATAGCTACTACCTTACTAACCCGACTCAATCTTATATTAACGTAGCCAAACGGGTCATGCGATATCTAAAAGGGACGATCAAACTACGCCTAGTCTATAAGGGAAACCTCAAGGAACTTAGCGGGTATACCGACTCCGATTGGGTAGGCGACGTTAGTATAAGGCGATTATATTCTAGGTATATATTTAACCTCGGAAGCGGAGCTATTAGCTAGTTATTAAAGCGATAACCGACCGTTGCCCTATCCTTAACGGAGGCGGAATATATAGGATAGACCTAAGCGACTAAGGAAGCCGTCTGGCTTCGGCGATTACTTAAGGATCTACAAGCCTAGGATTCCATCTCGGCAACCGCTATTTTCGGAGACAATTAAGGAGCGATCGCCCTCGCAAAGAACCTATAGTTCTATCCTCGAATAAAGTATATCGCTATCTAGTACTACTAGTACCGAGAGATATAGGAGGCAGGCGAGATTTATATATACTTTACTCTAACTATATTATAATTAGCCGACGGCCTTACCAAGGTATTGCCGAGAGAATCTTTCTAACGGTTTATTAAATCCCTCGGTCTTAAGTAAGTAGGAGTATCTCTCCCAACGTCGATAACTTCATAACTAGGGGCATAGTTATAGATATTAGACGCTCATTTTACTCGCCTATACTAGTTCTATAATATAGAACTCATCTTGGCACATTTAAACTAAGAACTTAGGTTGCCCTTACCAAACGCTTATAAAGTGGTATTAGTTTTTACTAAGTCCTCTTACTAGTAGCTAGTACTAGCCTGTGCGCGTAGCTAGTACGATTATAAATCCGTAGTATGGCCCAAGCTCACCCTATCAAATATTTCTACCGCCGGCTTTCGTCCCAACTTTCTCTCCTATATTCCCCTAACTATTCTCTTATATCTCTACTACTAGACGTCTATTTAATACTTTCAATACCTTATTTTTATCGCACCGTTATAGAGAATACAACTAACGACGGTCTGGCATTCCTTACTAAAGATATTGAGCTATTTAGAGCTATATACCTAGAGTTCCCTCCTGATTTATTCCCCCACTCCTAAGGTGTCTACGGGTTTTAACGACTTATTATAAGGCCTAACGGACTCGTCGAATACCGCGACTACTACGGAGCTCCTAGGAACTAGCCTATTCCGCCTGGATATACTAAGGAAGAAAGAGCTATTCTAGAAGACTATTAAGGGTTTATACCTAAGTAGTCTAAGGAATAAGAGGAGTTTTTGGAGACTACTATACGTTTTAGCTAGCGAGAATACCTTAAGGAAGCAAGAGAATAGGTAAAGCTTAGATTTAGGACAACTATAGATACCAAAGCTATTATTAGATAGGCTAGGTAAGTGGGAAAGGATAAGGAATCTAGACCTTCCTACTACTATATAGAAGAACTAATAGCTACCTCCCTAGAAATTGAGTTAGATAGGGCTACTAACTTCCCTTTTACTAATATAGAGTCTAACTGGTCAGAGGATCTACTCCCTAATATTCTAGAAGCTAGTGTCAACTAACTTAGAGCCCTATTACTTATAGAACTCCCAACCAGCACCAAATACCCTACTAATTAGATGTCCCTCCTCCTCTCTTAGTTTAACGTCCCTAGGGTAGTATATATCCACCTAAATATTATCTCCTTTAGGTTAGACCAGCACAAAAGACACTAGGAATTAGAATTCTACGCCGAGGATCTAGTATATAGAGATACTATACTTACCGTAATAAGGTCCTCTTATAAAGGTAAAAGGATATAGATTATATTCTATATAACCGAGATAAAGAATTGGACTTGCTATAGGATAGAGGAATAGAAGGAGTTTACCTAGTATATATTTACTATCATGTTTTGCTAAGAGGCTGTCTATCCTAGTCACCCCAACAGGCCTACCAAGAAATACATAATTATCTAGGACTGCGAACTAAGGGAGGCCTTCTATAGAAAGACTAGCCGTATCTCTAGGAAGGAGATATCCTATAAGAAGCTTCTACTAATACAGAACTACTTCATCAAGCTTGTAAGGGGGGAGGGACCTAGACTTACTAAAAGACCTAAGACTATTTAGTATAATACTAATCTATCCCTTGGCGGATAGTTTTAGTATATAAGATACACCATTAAAAAGATCAGGCAGTAGGTACTAATAGGAGATATTCTATTTGACCTAGAGGGGGACTTTAGAGTCGTAGACTATATAGAGTTAGTTACCCGCTATTAGCAAGTAGGATTTTCTTTGTTTACTTATAATTATTTTATATCACGTTTTACCTATATTGTATAGGCACTCTTTCTCCCTATTTTTCCCTATAGGGGTTTTTTGGTTTAATAAGGCCTAGGCGTCACTTGAGAGAAGAGACTATTCAAGAGTTAGTTAGTAGAGTTAGCCTGGTGGAACGTACCTTGGCTTGAGTAGGAGTATTGAATATATCATGTACTTATTATATAACTATATTAATCCTACGGTATATATATATGCCCCAAGGCCCTCTAAGGCCTTGAATAGTTAATAAACACTTCAACTCTTATTCCGTACTACTATATTCAAAATTTTCTTTATAGCTGAAGTCTATACTAGTATAGTATTTAGCTAGTTCGTATAATAGAGTTTTCTCTTCCCTTTCTTATCGCGCAATACTCTAGTAGTAATAGTAGTAGACTATAATCTAGTATGGTCTATAAAAGTGAAAAAACAAACTAGAAAACCTACTGCCTATCCCTCTCTCCTAGGTAACCTACCTAGCTAGGTACTCTACCTATCTTCTACTACCTAGATGACACATAACATCTGGTTAGGCTATTATAGGTTGCCCCTATAACATATATAAACTATTATATATCGTGCGAGGCCGCCCAAAACACCAGGCTAGACCTACTTTTCCTATCGTATAAGGAATATTAGCCTAATCTAGAAGGGCAAGTAACTATTTTCCTATTACCAGATCCCTTTACTATAGGGCGTCATATAATAGTGCGGAGCCTATTCAGGTATCTAGATTATAGCTAGGGTACTTAAAAGGTATCTTTTAGTCCTTAGCTTCCTCTTTCTTATTCCCCTAAACTATACTACTACTACTACTACTACTACTGCCTCTTCTTCTTCTTCTTCTCCTTAATCTTAATAACTTCCTATGCCCTCAGTACCTTATCTCCTCGTGCGGTAAGTTTAAAGCTTCCTATCTACTTCCTAAACTTAATTCTATATTGGCTTTTACTAACCCTTTGTGCGAAGAAAATCAAGTCTATAATATCTATTCTTAGCTTCCCTACTGGTGCTCCCATCATCCCTAGTACGGCTGCTACTACTATTAATAATACTATCTATAGCTAGCTGAGTACCCGTCCTAGACCTACTAGAATAGTCTACCTCCGTATCCCTACTAGATAGGCTACCTACCGTGCCTTTATATAAGGTCTAGCTAAGAATATTTGTGCGAGTATTCTTTAGGTGTTGTACGGAGCTAATTTAGTATTAGGTAGAAGAGCTTATTATTCTCTAGCTCCCTTTAGTAGATATTAATATCCTAATTAACTCTAGTCTAAACCCGCGCTAGCTCTAGTTCCTACTAGCTTCCTGGATCCGCCGAGATAGCTACTTTAATATTCGTACGATACTATCCTTACTACTATCTATTACTAATCTTGGTAGGGTCTTATTATCTAGTCCCGTGGTGCGGCTATACCTTCTCTCTACCTCTATACCTATAGGAAGGCTTCCTATAACTAGAAGTTCATTGATTACCGTGTCTTAGCTAGCTTTGCTCGTAGTACTTATACGGACTGTGCCTTTAGGTCTAATAGCAATCAGTATAACTACTAGGCTTAGTCTTAGTTAGGTAGGCTGTAGATCCCCTTTGGTCCTTATGCGATGGTTTTAATAGATTCTAATAGATATTAGTAGTAATGCTGATATAGGTAGAGTCTTGGTTGTATAGTAGAAGTCTAAGTAAGAGTTAGCTATCGTACAATCCCCCTTTCTAGACTCTAAAATAATAGAATCTATAACCTCTGGTAGCTTTTTTTTTTTTTTTTTCTTATAAGAAGTAAGATCTGTATATATAGTCTAATAAAATAAAAACAATCTCCCTATAAATAAACGTAAAGTTTGTCGTACAAAGGGAAAAAAACTAAAGTAAATAACTATAAAAAAAAAACTTCCTCTCCTCCCCTCTATCCCTAAGGATATTACTACTAGAATTAGGTATCTAGATCCTTAGATCTATCTATAAACGCCTCTATTCGTACGACTAGCTAGTTAGTTGAGATTAGCTCTTCTAGCTTAGTATTTAGATCCTTCTTAGTTAGTAGATCTCCTGGGTTATCTTTACTAGAAATTCTACGGATCTCTAATATTTCCCTATTCTCGTACGACTCCCTAATAGCTATGATATTAATTATAAGTCTTTTCTTAATAGTTATACCTAGCTTGACGAGGTAGTCGTACAACGACTTCGAGTCAGTATAGATAACCAAGGGAATCTTAGGTAGATCTAGGCAGGAAGTAATCTAGGAAAGTATCGTACTAAGGGCGATAGCGCTATCAAACCCTCTAGTCATCCTATATAACTTACTTCTAAGGACGCTCCTAGTTACCCTCTTATACTTAGTAGAGCTCTAGTAGATAATATTACCTTTAATCTTGAACTCTATTTCCGTGCGGGAGGTTTCTTCTACTAGGATAATTAGGAATCCTAGCTAGGATAACAGGTCCTAGTTATTAGTAAAAGATCTATCTATAAATATATATAGCTTAGATTATACGAGGTCCAAAGGAATAAAGCGGAGGCCTCTAGCTTTATTATCGATTTACTATTAGATTCGTGCGTTAAGGGCCTCAATATCCTTATCTATAGGGTCTCTAACTTGGGCTGCTATAGAGAGGTTAAAAGCAGCCTCTAGCTAGTAGATAGAGGAGATATACGCCCCTCTCGCGCGTTATTCAACGTATTTCTATTTAGTATCCTTCGCGCGTGGGTCGACAACTTCTAAACGGTCTACCTATCCCTTCTATTCTAAGAGAATATCTTTTCCTTCTATCCTAATCCTCCCTCTATTAAACTCCAGGGGGGTATCTTCTAATAGGATTATCTTTGGTTTCGCGCGGAAGCCTGCCTTCTTGAGTTCTCTATCTTCCTTCTCTAAGAATACCTTCGTATAAAAGCAAAAGGTATCGTCAGTCTAGAGTCTAGTAATAGAAAATTCTTCAGGTCCAGAATTAGTAGATAGGAGACAGGGGTTATAGGTTGAAATACGTATCCCTAAGTTCTTTAGGTGGTAGGAATAGTACGTACGAAACTAGTAGAGGCCTAATTCTACCAGGCCGTATAGTACTTTCAAGATATATATAATAGTACCTAGGGGGAAGAAATATGCGATCTGTTTTAGTAGTCGCGCAAAGATTTAGCGGAACAGGTACTCCTTAGCTTAAGGATATACCTGGATAATATCCCTAAGTTCCCCTTGTGCGTTAAGGAGGAGAATTAGGGTTAGTCCTAAAACTAAGATTAGTCTCTAGCTCATCCTCTAGAGGGTTGGTAACTAGGTAAGGATTTTCTTCTTTTCTTTATCCCTAAAGCCTTATATAATAAGTCGACTCTTCTTAATTAGCTTCGTGCTCTTCTATTTAACCTTATTTACAAGGCGAGTTCTAAAGAGGTTTCTCCTATCGTGTATTTTAGGGTCGTATAATACGAACTTAAAGATACTAGTATTGATAAGACTATTAATTTTAGTCTTTATAGACTCCTCAAATAGTACGCCTAGTGTTATAATTACTCCCTCTTCGCGTAACTAGAGGGAGAGTTTTAGGTTATCCTCCTCTTTCTTACTTATATAGAGCCTGATGGTATGGGCTAGCTTAGAGAGGTAAGAGTAGACTAGGATATTATCCTAGAGCGCTCTTAGTAGACGTCGTATCCGCCTACTCGTACGAGGAGGTTCTGGCTCTATAGTCTACCCTAGGGTCTCCTCCTAGTATACTTAGGGCTGTCTAGGTTCATCTTCCTCTAAGTTAGGATTAGAGTTTAAGTCTACTAATACTATAGGGACTATATCTAGATCTTCCTTATAGTAAGGTTTTACTACTATTGCACGAAACTTGGTAGGGCTAGATAATAGTCGTATAATAGCATTATGTCCCTTAATAGCCTCAAGTTAGTAAGGGCCTTTCTATCCCTTATATTCCCTCTATACCAAAACCTGGCTACCAATTAGGAGAGAAAGGATATAGGATAGGATAGGTCCTCCTCTTATATTAATCGCGCGGTTGAGATCCTTTTTAGTATAGATCTTGCGGATTATATCTATAGCCTTTCGCACAGCTTCTGCGCGTTATGTGATTTCTAGAGATAGTAGTAAGTCTTATACGATGCGTAGATAGGTACTAAAGACTAGCAGGGTAGGAACAATCCTATTAGGGCCTACTATATTATTTAGTGCTTTCACAGCCATCTAGAGGATAGTTTCCTTATCCGTGTAGTACCTAATATTGGTAAAAAGCGTGTCGTACGCCCTCCTTAAGGGGGTATGCTATCTCTTAATCTTTCCGATAGTATAATAGGCTTCCACTAGTATCTACTCGTACGAGCTCCTAACAATTCTAGCCTAGTTCCTAAATTCCCTAGAGTCAAAGTTGGTCCCTAGATTATATAT